>JANSTW010097444.1:0-18232 GCA_027564275.1 Diadocidia ferruginosa | reverse complement strand
GACGGTTTTTTGGGTCACTGAACTTTCATTCACGAAGGACAACTTTTTACCTGTATTTTATACGAAAGGACGGTTCTAATATCTTCATATAAAATAAATTTTATTCATTTAAACTTGTAAAACTGTTAAAACATATTTTGAGGCACAAATCTGTTATAATTAAATAAAAAATAATATCCTTGTGATATCCATTAGGTTGATATGGTCGATGATCTGGAGAAACGTTGGCGTCATTTTAACGTTGAAATTCCTCGTCGTATGGGCAAAATTAGTGATTTGGAAAAATTTGACGCAACATTTTTTGGTGTTCATTTCAAACAAGCTCATACCATGGATCCGCAGTGCCGTCTGCTAATTGAAACAGCGTACGAGGCCATTTTGGATGCCGGAATAAATCCGAAATCGTTGCGTGGCACCAGAACCGGTGTATTTATCGGTGCATGCTTTTCCGAATCAGAAAAAACGTGGTTTTATGAGAAAATCTCATCAGGTGGATTCGGTATAACTGGGTAAGGATATAGTTTAATGTTGTTTTTTTTGTTGGAAAACCAGAATAAATCTTTTTCTTTTTAAATGTTATGCAGGTGTAGTCGTGCTATGTTGGCTAATCGAATTTCGTATTCGTTGGGCTTGACTGGTCCATCTTTTTTAGTAGATACTGCGTGTAGTAGCTCCATGTATGCTTTGGATAATGCCTTTACGGCATTGAGAAATGGCGAATGTGATGCAGCTATTGTGGGAAGTGCAAACTTGGTTATGCATCCTTATGTAACTTTACAATTTGCAAGGTAAATTGAACTTAATCGAAATATTTAGAAAATATCCACAATACAAGATAAATGTACGAAATAATAAAAAAAACAGGTCTAATTTAAAGCAAAGTTATTTTCAAATAAATACAATTTATGGAGATTCTCAACCATACTGATGATGGGACGTCTAGATCCCGAAACGAGTTTTAACTTTAAAGTGCTGAGATTATTTCATGACTTATTTGTTTAATACAAAAAATTTAGGCTTTGCCTATTGTCATTTATTTTAGAATAACTTTGCTCTCGATTAGACAAATTAACAGTTTCAATAAATATTTACATATTTAAAATCAATGGCCGAAAAAATTTAAAATTATGCAGCTTCATAAATCTTAAAATATGATTTTTTTCAAAATTAATTTTTATATTTCAATAACATATTATAGATTGGGTGTATTAGCACAAAATGGATATTGTCGTCCATTTGATGTTGATGCCAGTGGTTACACTCGATCGGAGGCAATTTGCGTACTTCTCTTACAAAAAGCTAAAGATGCAAAGCGTATCTATTCAACGGTTGTTTATTCGAAAACAAATTGTGATGGATATAAGCCGGAAGGTATCACATATCCATCTGGAATTATGCAACAAAAGTTACTGGGCGAGTTTTATAAAGATGTAAGAGTAGACCCATCGTCGCTGTCGTATCTGGAGGCACATAGTACGGGAACGGTTGTCGGCGATCCAGAAGAATGTAATGCCATTGATAATGTATTTTGTAAAAATCGAAAAAGTCCACTTCTAATCGGCTCAGTAAAATCAAATATTGGACATTCAGAATCAAGTTCTGGAACATGTTCAATTGTCAAAGTTTGTTTGGCATTCGAAAGTGGTCTGATTGCACCAAACATTAACTTTACAAAAGTTCGACCAGGCATTGAATCACTCGAGCAGGGACGACTTAAAGTTTGTACAGATGTTACTAAGCTAGATGGATCATTGGTAGGAATAAATTCATTTGGTTTTGGTGGAGCAAATGCTCATTGCTTATTGAAACGTAACACTAAAGAGAAAATTAATAACGGTGCACCTGATGACAATCTACCAAGAATTATTAATTGGTCTGGTCGTACGCAAGAAGCAATGGATGTATTTTTTGAAGGAATTGCGTCAAAACCATTAGACACGGAATATGTTGGCCTCATTCATAGCACACAAAGTGATGATACGGCAGGGTATATATTCAGAGGTTACGGACTGTTTAGTCACAATCCGAATGGAAATGCGATATGTTTGTCCAAAGAAATCCAACACTATTCTGGTATGAAACGTCCGATTGTGTGGGTTTTCAGTGGCATGGGTTCTCAGTGGACAGGAATGGGATCGTCCCTAATGGAGTTGCCATTATTTAAATTATCCATTTTAAAATCGCATGAAGTTCTGCGTCCGTACGGTTTGGATTTGATAAATATTATTATGTCACCAGATCCAAAAATCTTCGACAATATTCTTAATTCGTTTGTTGGCATTGCTGCTATTCAAGTTGCTATCGTAGACATTTTGAGACATTTAAATGTTCCGTCCGATTATTTTATTGGACATTCTGTTGGTGAATTGGGTTGCGCGTATGCGGATGGATGTTTTACGGGTGAGCAAATGGTATTGGCCGCATATTCTAGAGGAATGGCTAGTATTGAAACGGCCAAAATAAAAGGTTCCATGGCAGCAATCGGTCTTGGTTATACGCAAATGAGAAGTATGGTACCGCCGACAATAGAAATTGCATGCCATAACGGGCCAGACTCTTGTACCATATCCGGACCCGAAACCGAAGTGGCCAAATTTGTTGCTGACCTTAAGGCCAAAGGTATTTTTGCCAAAGAAGTTCCATGTTCCAATATTGCCTACCATTCGAAATATATTGCTGATATGGGACCAGCCCTACTAAATCGATTAAATAAAATACTACCAGAACCGTGTAGAAGATCCGAAAAATGGTTAAGCTCTAGTGTACCGAAAAATCGATGGGACATTGAGGAAAATCAATACAGTTCAGCCAAATATCACACAAATAATCTCTTGAGTGCTGTTTTGTTTGAAGAAACGTCTGCACTTCTACCGGCCGATGCAATAAACATTGAAATTGCTCCACACGGTTTATTGCAAGCAATTTTAAAGAAATCAATGCCAAATGCTTTGAATGTACCGCTAACACAACGAGCTAATAAGGATAATTTAACATTCTTTTTGAATGCCCTTGGAAAGTAAGTTGTAGAACGCTTCATGTTCTATATATTTTCATAAAATATATACAATTCTTTTTTTCGATTAGACTTTTCTTGGGTGGTCTAAATATGACTTTGGATCGATTGTATCCAGCAATTCAATATCCAGTGTCACGAGGCACTCCAATGATTTCACCCTATGTACGATGGGAGCATAGCGAAGATTGGTTTGTTACCAAATTTGAATTGCAACGATCGTCTCGCAGCGGTGAACGAAAGGTTAAAATAAGTTTACAAGACCAGGATTATGACTTCATTTCCGGTCATATTATCGATGGTAATTAGTAAAGAGAAAACAGAACTATATATAATGATTATTATGTTTTGGTATTTTTCGACCGTAAATATTGTAATTATGTTTATGAAAAAATTTCAAATTTATTCAGACATCATAATGATGTCTACATATTAGACGAAACGCTAGGAAATATAATAAACAGATTTATTTGGATGTTTTTTTTTTCTTAAAAATCAAGACCGCTAAGCTGGATAAATTTGGGATTTTTTACAAAAATATAGTTCTTAAAAAAATATTTGCAAAATAAAAAATTTCTATTTATAGGTCGATGTTTATTCCCTGCTACGGCATATTTACAACTTGTGTGGGAATCTTTGGCCCTTATGAAAGGACCGATTTTCTTTAATATGAATATTGAATTCGAAGATATTCGTTTTTTGCGAGCCACTTCAATTGTCAAAGGCCAAGTGATTGAACTTACCATTATGGTGCATACAGGAACTGGTCGATTTGAAATAACCGAAGGTTCGACTGCAGTTGTAACCGGATTTATAACAGAGGTTGAAAATCCAGCACCACTAACCGTACTGCCACCGTTGCCAAATTCCGATTTTCCAATAATGAAAGAAAAAGATTTCTATAAAGAGTTGCGCCTACGTGGATATCATTATACGGGCGCATTTCGCTCCGTGGTTGAGGCACGTGGTGATGGTCTCTATGGAAAAATTAAATGGGATCTCAATTGGATTGCATACATGGATTGTTTGCTTCAAATTAATATTCTCAGTAAAGATTCTCGTCAACTGATTCTGCCAACACGAATTGAAAAAATGAAAATTAATGCCAAAGATCATATGCTTAGTTTGGCATACATGGATTCAATTTGCCCCGAATTTGAAGTGCAAGTATGTCCTGAATTGGGTATATTAATATCTGGTGGAATAGAAATCTTTGGAATGCATACAAGTCCAGTGGGCCGGCGTAAACCGCCTGGCATTCCTGTCTTGGAAAAATACAATTTCGTATCTCACCTTCCAGCACCAAAAATGACAAAGTCAGATGCTGCTCGTTGTTGTGTTCAATTGGTTTTGGAAAACAATCCAATTCTCAAAATTAAAGGTGTTGAAGTAGATGTGGATAATCAAAAACCGATTATGCCCTTATTTCAAATGGCTTTGGGTGATTTGCCTTTAGTTACCTCCGATCTTATGTTGCTGACTGCTCAAGATTTAGAATTGGGTAAAATTCATGTTGAAGATGGTCATTTATCGACACAAACTAATTGTGCTTTCGTAATTGGTTCAAAATGCCTATCTCGCACGGATTTTCTTGCTAAATGTGTAAATAGTTTAAGTGAGAAAGGATATCTTATTTCGCGTGAAGCTTTGGCTGTAGACGTGAACAACATTAATGCAACGGCAGACTTTCAACTTATTGCCGTCCTTCCGACTGAAGATGAAAGCCTAGTTCTATTTCAACGTAAAAAGAAAACCTTCCAAACGCCAGTTATCCTAAATATCGATTCACAAAGTTATGAATGGATGGACACGCTAAAGAGTGCCATCAAATCGTCACCAGTTATTATTGTGTCAGAAAAGAATCCGTTATCTGGAATTATTGGCTTTGTTAATTGTATTCGAAAAGAACCGTTGGATCATCAAGTTCTTTGTGTTTTCATTAATGATTCGGATGCGCCGAGATTTGATTTAAATATTCCATTTTATGGTGATCAATTGAAGCTAGGACTTGCCATAAATGTTTTCAAAAATGTAACTTATTTACTAATTAATTGTGTAACATAGTAATATTTAAAAAAAATTGTTGCAGGGAAAATGGGGCAGTTATCGTCATACTGAACTAACTCAAATGATCGAATCGAAACCAAGAAATGATCATTGTTATGGCAATGTTCTACAAAAAGGTGATCTATCGACTTTGGCCTGGTTCCAAGGTTCAATTAATTACAAGAAAAGTGATGATTACGTTAATGTTCAATACGCATCTATAAACTTCCGAGACATTATGTTAGCTACTGGTCGCTTATCATCCGAAGTATTTGGCACAAATCGTTTGGAGCAAGAATGTATTCTAGGATTTGAATATTCCGGTATTAATAAGGAGGGAAAACGAGTTATGGGCACTATTATATCTGGTGCAATGGCATCACAAATAATTCCCAATAAATATCTGACATGGGAAGTACCGGAAAATTGGACCCTAAGAGAAGCGGCCACATGTCCGGTGGTTTATTTAACAGTTTACACAGCTTTCTTTACACATAAACCAATCAAACGTGGGGAGTCTATTTTAATTCATGCCGGTAGTGGAGGCATTGGGTTGGCTGCAATTCGAGTAGCATTAGCATATGGACTGGAAGTATACACAACGGTTTCTAATCCACAAAAAAAGAAATTTATAATGGATACATTTCCAGCATTAAAAGGTAAAGATACAACATACAATACAAATCGGACTAGCGGTCGTTGGGCAGAGGTTTAATTTCTCAATAATAAAATGCATTAAGTATAATACACAGTACATACAGTAGTTATGAGAAATTAAACCTCTGCCTCAATGACCGCTAGTCCGATATTTAAAGTTTTCAACATACAACATATAGTCCATTTAAATTATTAAATTCTTTTCTAGAATGCAACATTGGAAATTCCAGGGATTGTTCATTTGAAAAAATGATAAAATTGCAAACCAAAGGATGTGGAGTGGATTATGTGTTGAATTCATTATCGGACGAGAAATTGCAAGCTTCCATTCGTTGTTTGGGCCGAAATGGTACATTTTTGGAAATAGGAAAATTCGATTTGGCAAACGACACGAAAATTGGGCTCGGAAATTTCCTTAGAGAAATATCTTTCCGATCTGTTTTAGTGGATAATTTGTTTGCAGCCGAAAACGAAGAACTACATGAAATTTACCGGATAGTCGATCGCGATTTAAAAGCAGGAATTATTCAGCCGTTACATTCGACAATATTTGATGTAAACGAATTGGAAACGGCATTCAGATATTTAGGAACAGGAAAGCATGTGGGCAAAGTTGTACTAAAAATTCGTGATGATGAATATTCGCCCTATACTGTTCCGATAAAATCATATCCACGAGTTTACTGTGATCCAGACTTAGTTTACGTTATACCAGGTGGGCTGGGAGGTTTTGGTTTAGAATTAGCCGATTGGCTAGTGATAAGAGGTGCAAGAAAATTTGTGTTGAGTTCAAGTCGTGGCATAACCAAAACGTATCAATCTTATCGGATAGCGTAAGTTTATATTGTCTATATGAATATGGAAATTAATTTAAATTTTTAAATTTTTAAATTTATAAGGATTTGGCAAAGTTATGGTACAAAAATAATTGTCGATACTTCGGACATTACAACAAGACAAGGCTGTGAACAACTGTTGCGCAAAGCTCTTACACTTGGCCAAATTGGTGGTATCTTCAATTTGGCAGTTAATTTACAAGATAGTATTTTTGAAAATCAATCTGTTGAAAAATTCGTAAAGTCTATGGCACCCAAAGCATTGGCCACAAAACATTTGGACGATTTATCCAGAAAAATGTGTCCACAGTTAAGATATTTCGTTGTATTTTCTAGTGTTTCGTGTGGTCGCGGCAATGCTGGTCAGTCAAACTATGGAATGGCTAATTCTGTAATGGAAAGAATAATTGAACAGCGTGCTGAACAAGGTCTGCCGGCCAAGGCTATACAATGGGGTGCTGTTGGAGAGGTTGGATTAGTAGCTGATTTGGCTGAAGATAAAATCGATATGGAAATAGGTGGTACATTGCAGCAGCGTATTTCTTCGTGTTTGGCTGAATTGGATCCATTGATGACATCGCCCGATCCAATTGTGGCCAGTATGGTTGTAGCAGAAAAACGTATTGGCAGTGGTGGCAAGGAAAACGTCATCGAATGTGTCTTAAATATTATGGGCATACGTGATATTAAATCTATTTCTATGTCGGCATCATTGTCTGAGGTTGGCATGGACTCTTTAATGGCCGTGGAAATAAAGCAAACGTTAGAAAGAGAGTTTGAAATATTTTTAACACCACAGGATTTACGATCGTTAACATTCTCTAAACTACAAGAGTTTACAGATGCACTTCTAAAAGAGGGTGGCAGTAATGTTAAACTTAAGTTAGCTAACGAGAACAAAACAGTTGGTGTTAAACTGATGCTGCGAAATTTGGGCGATGAAAAAACAAGCCTGGAAACACTGCATCGCTTGAGGACAAAAAATATTGCCGATAAATTTAATGCTTGTCTGGTCATTGTTCCTGGTATCGAAGGTGTTGTTGGTTCCTCGTGGCATAATATTGCTGGAAACATTAATCTACCTGGATTTGTACTGCAACTTACTAAATCCAATGATATGACAACCGTATCGAATATTGCTGCTGTTTTGGCTGACGTAAGATTGTTATATATTTTTAATTTACTTATTTAATTTAATTGTCTCTCTTTTAGTCTGTTAAAGATGTTTTTAATAAAAAAGAATTTTTCTATTTAATTGGCTATTCGTATGGATCGTTTATTACCCTTGAGTTGGCCAGAATTCTTGAAGAGTCTGGTATGACGGGAAAAGTATTGTTGATCGATGGTGCACCAGTTTTCCTAAAACAACTCAGCTACGGTCATTTGTCGTCAAAGGACGATGTAACAGATGAAGCAATTCAATTAATGTTGGTTATCGCTATTATCTCAAATATTTTCCCAGAACTAGGACCCGAAGAATTGCTACCAACTTTCTTGCAATGTCCCACATGGAATGAGAAAATTGATAAACTCATTGAGTTGGGCAAAACAAAATCAGATTATTCTGAAGATTACTTAAGATCGATTTCAATGGCCATGTTTAATCGATTGAAAAGTGTATTTGATTGTGACACCACAAATGTGGTAAAGATAAAATCCTCAATAACATTGGTGCGACCTACAGAAGTTGCCTTTGTTGATGTCGATGAAGACTATGAATTGTCTCGGTATACTGAGGGAGAAGTTACCGTACAATATGTAGAGGGAAGTCATACTTCTATTTTAGAAAATAATAAATTGGTAGACATTATCAATAATTGTGATCCGTACTTAGAGTCAGATAGAAATTTCATCGATTACATACATTCTGGTAAAAATACGTAAATTATGAAATTTTAGTTTTTAATTTAAGGATTTAAAATAAGGTAATTATTGTAATCTCTCGTTTATATAGATTTAAGGTATACCGCGTGTTATAGTAGTTTGTGTCCTAATATTTATTTTTAATTATATTTTATTCTTATATTATATTTAAAATTAATTTATAAAATTATATTATTCTGCAGAAATAAATAAATACAAAATATTAGTTAAATTATGTTTGTTTAATTTTTAAGTTTTATACGCTCAATTTACACTACACCTTTTTTAACATATGTCTCCTTATGTGCCTGTCTAAAAAACAGACTTGCAACAACAAATTTAACAAAAATCTATTTTGATTTGATAAATAAATTCTGAAAGCAATAAATATTAGAAAATATTTTAAAATTTGTGCCCCGCAGACTGTTTTTTTGTTAAAAAAAGGTGTATTTAGTGTAAATTGAGTTTTAAGTCCAGATTCGAAATGTAAATTGATAAGAAAAACTGATTAGCATAACAAAAAACGAATATGTGGAGAGTTCTGGAAGAGTAAGACGTTTTTTGCCTGCAAATAAAATGAAATAAATCAGAAAGGATTTGGTTGTCGAAATTTTGGCTGAATAATAATAATACAATACATTTTTTTACCGGACTAATTTTTTTCTTCTGAATATCCTTCATAATATTTTCTTTGTCTTTTGTCCCTCCAAATGAAATATTATTCAAATTTTTACTTTATATACTAAGGGTTTGGTTAGGTGCTTTTGATATTTCATAATATTTCATACAAACAAAAATTCCATATATATATAATATGGAAGATATACGATTTATTTAATATGTATCATATAGGACGGTCAAAATTACATATATTTTTTTAAATTTATTTAAAAAAAATAGTATTCTACTTTTAATAGTGTATATACATTGCCTTCTTTATCTTTATAATTTAAATTTTATTTTGTTGACCCTCCGAGGCATTTTAAAATTAATATATGCACATAAAGTGAAGTTTCTAATATAGGTTAACTTCCGAAGAACATTTTTCTTTTAAATATAATCAATTAAAAAATAATAATACCGACAATTAAAATAATTTAATTTTTATTTTATTTTTTTAATGTATACAATGTATACAACTTTTTCAAATTAAATATTAACCCGGCGGATGACCCTTTATATAAAAGAAATATGTTAATTACAATTTGATTGTATTATTGAAGGAATGTCGTTTATAGTTTGAATTATGTAATTTCAAAGTATACATATGAGAGGTATAAGTTCCAACGGAAGTTTAGTATGCAAGGATTGAATAGTAGATATAGCCAAAAATAAAACAATTTTAAATATTTTGCGTATTTTTTCTCTTCATTAAAACGGAATTATACAATAAATCTTTTGAACTTAACAATTTTACAATTTACATAAAACTTACCATACCGCAAACACAATCAGGAATTAGCATATATTTTAGAAATAGTTTCACTTACATACTTATATAGAGACTCATAAATTATTATCGTTAATAATTGATATTAGTTCTGTATTTTTTAATATTGATTGATGATGTCCTTCGATAAATTTAAGATTAACAATACCGTTTGTGTATTTTGTGGCTTCGTAATTTTCGTCTATGTTTGATATTGCATATTCGGTTGGCCGGATTAATGTAATCGGTGATCGAATTTTGATAATATTTTCTGTTTCATAGCCTATAACTGCCTGCAAACGATTCAACAGTCCTGTGGCTATGCTTATCAGATATTCTGGTGGAATAGCTATTTGTGCTGATTTACTAAATTCCACCAGCTTATCTAATTTTTCTTGCCATGTTCTGTACTCTTCTAACTTTGACTCAATATCATTCATTGCTTCACCAGGGAATAGTGTATGGATAATGGCAGTTATCAATCTTAATTGTAATCTCTCTTCGGTATATTGATCATTTCCAAATGATGCAAAATTATAGATTAATTTCTTAATAAAGACAGGCGTTCCATCAATGCATAAAATTTTGCCCGATAGTCCGGTAGATTCCAATATACGGGCAATTTCTAACGCAACAACTGACCCAAATGAATACCCAATGATATAGAACTTTTTAATGTTTTTACATGTTTTTGATAGAACTTCCTGAAAAATTATTGTATATAAATAACATTATTGTAATGTAATGCCCATTTTACATTACACGTTTTTTAACATTTAGTATGTCTCCTTATGTGCCTGTCTTAAAAACAGGCTTTCAACAGAAAATTTATAAAAATTATTTAAGTTTGATAAAATAAATTGTAAACGCACGAAATATTAAATATTTTAAAATATTTGCCCCCATCAAAAACACATAAGAAGACATATGTTAAAAAAGCTGTAGTGTAAATTGCTTTTAAGCAACTTTTCGCACTTACATCAATGAATGTCCTGACGATTTCGTCAATTGTTTTCGTATTATCCAAATAACTAATTAAAAATGCTGGTAAATTTATTTGTGCAGCCAATTGACTCCAAATTGGACTACAACTACCCTCGATTCCGGGCAGTATAATCACGCATGAATCATAGTCAGTATTGTTATTTTTACTGGACAGTCGAACTATTAATTTTTCGTCCTTGCCTGTCTTGTCAACATTTGAATTTTCTATTAAGTATGTGAAGTCGAGCAAATCACTATCATGTTTTGCAATTGTTCGGCTCGTTTCATTGCCGGTAGCTCCTTGTGTAGAATTTTCATCGGATAGTTCTTGCAGTTGCAACAAAGTCATAGATCGAACATCCTTTGTTGTCAATAAAACGCCGTATTCTCGTTCTAGTGTCTGTAAGATTTCAACTGACATAAAAGAATCCATACCCAATTCGGATAGAGTTTGACTCATCGATACGGATTTAATATCTCGAATACTCATAATGCTTAAAACTGTATCAATGATATTTTTAATTTTTTGAGATCCAATTTGTTTTTCCGGTACAACCATGCAGGCAACAACTGGATCGGGCGTGGTTAATAATATGTCTAACTCATTGAGACAGGAAGCTATGCGTTGTTGCAAAGTACCGGCAATTTCCATGTCTATATGTCCGTCGGTGAGTTTAGCCACCAGACCAACTTCTCCGATAGCTCCCCATTGTATGGCCTTACCATTAAGACCATCTGCATATCTTCTTTCAACTATTCTTTCCATTACCGAATTAGACATTCCATAATTTGATTGACCAATATTACCTCGACCACAAGACACGCTTGAAAAAACTACAAAATAAGTCAATTTTGTACTGAATCTACGAGATAATTCGTCTAAATGTTTAGTTGCATCAGCTTTCGGGGCCATTGATTCGGCCAGACTCGATGGTGTTTGCTTATCCAATGTATTATCTCTTAGGCATACAGCTAAGTTAAAAATACCATCAATTGGACCCAGTTGTCTGGCATCATTAAGTAGCTGTTTACATCCGTTAAATGTTGTTATATCAGCAGTGCTAACAAACACTTTACATCCATAGCTCTTCCATATCTCTATACGATATGATTGATAATTATTAGAAATACCCCGGCTTGAACTGATCACTAGTTTACGAGCACCTCGTAACACAATCCAATCAGCCAACTCTAATCCAAATCCTCCCAATCCGCCAGGTATTACATAAACTTTTTCAGCATCAAAATAGGCACGTGGCAAAGCTTTAATGGGCACCGAAAATTTACCATAAGCATCATCTCTCATCTGCACAATTACTTTTCCCATGTGTTTGCCCATACTCAAAAATCGGTATGCCTTCTCAATTTCATTTACTTGAAAGACAGTCGAATGTAATGGTTTAATAATGCCAGCCTTCAGATCCTTATCGATCAAGCCATGAATATATTTTCGTTGTTCTGGTGTTGACTTGTAGAACAAATTATCGGCCAACACTGAGCGGAATGACATTTCCTTCAGGAAATCACCTAATCCTATGTGGGTATCGTTGGCTAAATCGAATTTTCCGATTTCTAAAAATGTTCCTGCAACCCCTAAACATCTTATCGATGCATGCAATTTTTCTTCGGCCAATGAATTCAGTACATAATCCACACCTTTCCCTCTGGTTTTGATTTTAATCATCTTCTCGAATGAACAATCTCTCGAATTACCAATATTGCATTCTGAAATCAATTTTTAAAGGATATTTTAATTATTAAATTTGAAAATTGAAGCAATACATTTCTAAAGCTCAATTAAACTTATGAGTTAAAATGCGTACGTCTCCTTATGTTTTGGTCAAAGTGGATTGGAAACTATGTTTTTTTCTAAAAACAAATAATCCATGAAGTAAGCTCAGCACTTAAAACTCGTTTCGGGACTTACGTCTCATCATCAGTATGGCTGAGAAACTCCATATGATCCATAGTTCTTAAATTACTTCATGGATTATTTGTTTTTAGAAATTACATGGTTTTTCTAAAGGAAACAAAGTTTTGTTTGAAGGCTGGGCGAAGAAAGGTACGATTGGCCCTGGCCGACCCACAAATTTATTTGAGAATAGCTTTGCTTTGAATTAGACCGATTAGCCTGTTTTAAAATATTTACATATTTCAAATCAACGGGCGAAAAAAAGTAAAACTATCTATTTTGTATTTACCTTTCAATTGCGGAAACTCGTTCAGAATAAATTGTTTCTTTTCATCGGTCGAAACAGTTGTGAACACTTCCAAGCCATATGCAAAAGCAATACGAATAGCTGCCAACCCAACACCACCACTTCCGGCATGAATTAATATTGATTTGCCACTAGTAATTGGATTCGACATGAAAAATGCACAATAAACTGTTACATAAACAACTGGTATAGTGGCCGCCTCTTTTAGAGACAAATGATCCGGAACCACCCATGTAAGTTCCTCAAATGGGACGATTTGCGTTGCCATCGAACCAGATGCGGCCATCCCCATTACAGGCTGCCCTTTATTATTGACACCGGTGTATTCAAGACCAAGCACGCACTCCGAATCAAATCGATTTAGGTTAAATATTTCTGATGAAAGACGTCCTGTGGCCAACATAACATCTCTGAAATTGATCGAAGAGTATTGGATATTTACAATATTTTCATTGTTTTGATTAATCGGCCCCTGGATCCAATTGAACGAAGATAAGTCACCAGAACGTAGAACGTTAGCATATACATGCTCTGATCTTGGTCGTTCTTCATAGTTTTGTGTTAATTTCAAATGTCTGTAACTACCCCATTTCCCCTAAAAAAAACAAAGGTATATCATAACATTCCCAACTAAATTAAAAACAGTCCTTACTGTTCGAAAAACATTAACGGCCAATCCCAACTTCAATTGATTACTGTAGAATGGATCGTCCAGTTTAAATGGTGGCGCATGATCGTCAATGAAAACGCAGGTAACATTTTTGTACTCTGGTTCTCGTCGTATACAATTTACAAGGCCAATTATTCCTGATATCGGATAGTTTTGCGAAACTAAAGTTACAGGTCCCATTTTGGACAATGTTTGTAATTTCTTTAACCATTCAAAGTTTTTGTCATGATATGAAATTTCTACTATTTGCGGTGCATCTTGAATAACTCGCTTGATTTTTTGGAATAGTACAAGAGTTTCTGCCTCTGTTGGAATTTTCGTAATAAGTTGATAGCCATTCGGTACGACAATGTTCTCAAGGTTTAATTTTTCTCTAGCCAATAAGTAGCCTCCATTGGAGATTGCTTTTGTGAGATCTTCTATGAGATGCGTGTCATCATTGCATTTGGATGCAATGGCCAGAAGGCAGTTATTAAACGATGATACTTTACTATTTTGAACTGATACATTTCTGAACTCTACATTCTGATCTGTTAACAATGATAAATTAAAATTTATTGCCGGAATTTTTGCCAAGATATCTTCAACTTTATCGATTATCGCTATAGTTTTTGTAGGTAACACTTCAATTGCCTTGACCGATAGTACTTGAGTATTTTCCAAGCAAAGTTGAACGCACACACGCAGTGCATTTGTTATGGTCATTTTCGGTGCTGGATTTTGTGGAATAAATTTATAACTTTCTAAAACTACATGACCCGGTGGTTTTCGTCTAGCCACTTGGCTTGTCTTCAAGCCAACTATTTCAATTCCTCCAGCTTGAATAATTTCCAACTCTGGACACACAAATGCATCAAATAATTGCTTTTCTGGATCAAGTTGACCGGCCATAGCCGAATGTGCAATAGCATTTATACGTATTTTCTGTATTCTCGTTGGCAGAATAAGAGATCTCGAATCTTTTGAAAGAATACTTAATTGTAAAAGACAGTCCATAAACGATACCCAATTTAAATCCCACTTAATCTGTCCATATAATCCATCACTGCGAGCTTTTGCAACTGATTGGAAGATACCACTGTAATGATAGCCACGTAACGAAAGCTCTTTATAGAATTCTTGTTGCTCCAGCATTGGAAAATCGGTGTTGATAAGTGGTGGCAATTCTGTATTCTCAAAGTTATTGTCAATTTCTCTTATAGTGCCCGTTACTATTGGTGTGTTATTTTCCGACACTTCAAATTTGCCCGTTCCATGATGAACCATCACAATGAGATCAATATCTTGATTTTGATTTAGAGCAGTCGCTCGCATAAATCGAACATCTTCGAATTCTACGTTGAACGAATGATGCGTTGGTCCTTTTTTCTTGGCCAAAGTTAACCATACTAATTCCAAATACCCTGTAGCTGGTAAAATACATCTTCCATCGATTTTATGTCCTGCCATATATGTGTAGTCATTTGCAGACAAATTAATCTTGAACTTTTGTTCACCGCTATTGAATGTTTTACGGGCTAAAAACTTTGTAATAAACCATTCTTCACTATGATCCCACCGAAGAATCGGTGATATTTTAGCAGTACCCCGTGAGACGGGGAATTGTACGGGAGGATAGAGCTTATGGATGGGCATTTGAAATCCATTTAAAAATAATCTGTAAAAGTTTGTTAATTATTCAAATATTAAAATGAGTACAAAAAATAAAATACTTACGTGCCCAAAGCTTTCATCAAATATGCCGAATTATTTGAATTTCCACGATTGGTTAGTGGGACGTGAATAGCTGTTGGCATTGATTTTTTTAATATAGCCTGCAGTAATCCATGAGGACCTATTTCAATTGTAATGGCATTTTCTGGCAAGAGGTCAGTTCCCTCAGCGAACAAAACATTGTGCAACAAATTATTTGTATAGTATTCAGCGGAGGCATATTGATTCTCCAGAAGATCCCAACGATTTTTCGGCACACTTGTACTTATCCATTTTGATGATCGTTTAACTGGATGTGGAATACAGTCTTTTAAATATTCCAAGAGTTTATCACCTATTTTAGTTATGTACCGCGAATGATATGGGATATTTGAGCAATTCACTTCTTTCGCTAGAACGCCTTGACTTTTAATTTTCTTCACAAATGCGGCAACATCATCGGCTGGACCAGATATGGTTGAAGAGTCGGGACCATTATGACATGCTACTTCTATAGAAGACGGAAGCATACCAACCAAGTGACGATAGCCAAGAGCAACTGCGGCCATTGAACCATGAATTACACCCTCTTTGCTTGCAATACCTCTATAGTAAGCCGACAAAACAGTTTGTTCCAAAGTTAGGCAACCATCAATATAACCGCACACAAGTTCACCAACAGAGTGTCCAATAAAGTAATCTGCTTTCAATTCTAATTCATTCAGCACATCCACCAGGGCAATTTGAATGGCTGCGATACCAACAAAAGAATTTAATATATCATCATAGACATTCGGATCTTTGCTTGTTATAATAGTCATAAGATCGAGTCCAAAAGCCTCTAAAATATTATGACATTTTTGAATTGAGTCTCGTACAATGGCGATATTCAACAAAGATGTGCCCATTTCATTCCACTGTGCGCCCATTCCACAAAAAACATACACCAAAGGACGAGTCAATCCCTTATAATGTTGAGTCGATTTTCCCAAGCAAATTGCGTTATTATTCGGAATGTGATTAAAAATTCCATAGCCACGATAAACGAAACCAGGTTCATTTTCTTTTTGTATATTATGCAATAAACCAATGTGCTCGGCATCCAATGGTTGAGATTCTAATGAATTCATAAGAACATTTACTCCCTCCTCTGTGCGACTTGCCCATAAAACAAGTCTGGGCAACGGATCGACGGGACTGCCGTTATTTATCTTTTCCTTTGAATATTGTGAAAATAGGGCATGAGCATTGGCACCTCCGAATCCAAATGAATTTACGGCAATTAATGGACCGTCTAATTTTGTGGTATCTGTACACACCTTAAGACGGCCCATTTCCAGAGCTTCAACTCCTTGCCTCGGTTTTGTAAAGTGAATGTTTGGTGCTACAGCATTTCGTTCATATGCCAAAATCATTTTGGCAATAGAACAAACACCTGAACTGGATTCTGAATGACCAATATTTGACTTCACCGAACCAACAAGTAAAGGCGTTTTTCGATTTTTGCAGAAAATATTATCCAACGCAATACATTCTTCAGGATCACCAACCACAGTACCGGTGCTATGTGCCTCCATGTAGGCTAACGTTGTTGGATCCAGTTTAATGTCTTTGTAGAAACTGGCTAGTAAGGCTTGTTGAGTTTTACCAGACGGATACGTAATGCCTTCTGATTTATATCCATCACAGTTTGTTTTTGAATAAACCACCTTAGCATAAATGCGCTTTGCATCTTTAGCCTTTTGCAAAAATATTGCACATATTGCTTCGGCACGTGCATAACCCGATGCTTTATCATCAAATGGTCGACAGTAGCCATCTGAAGCCAATACTCCTAATCTAGAATAAATATATTGTATTGCTTCAACAAACTTTAAGCCAATTATTTTTACCTCGCAAACTGAAGTGATGTAAACGGATGCAAAAGTATATTTGATCCACCAACAATGGCAGCATCACATTCGCCACTTCGAAGGGCACTAAAGGCCGCATCCAGAGCATACATAGAACTACTGCAGGCTGTGTCTACTAAAAATGATGGTCCCTGAAGACCCAGTGAAAATGAAATACGATTTGATAGCATAGCTCTGCTACACCTAAAATTTAAAAATATAATTGTAATGATTTTAAAATGTACCAAATTTATATTTTATACCCTGTAATGCCCGTTCCATCCTCCGATGTCATTTCATAGATCAACGAATTTTCCGACTCAGCGAAGCATGCACCCACATAAACACCGGTTCTTGTACCGCGCAATGTTTTCGGATTAATTCCGGCATCCATAATTGCTTCATATGATTTTTCTATTAAAATCCGGCCTTGTGGATCAACGGAATGTGCATTTTTTGAGTTTATTCCGAAAAATTGTGCATCAAATCTGTCCAAATTGGCAATGTTGCCCATACGATGCGGAATCAGTGGATGAAAATTAGGCCAACGAACCGATTTATCGTTGACCATGTCAATCTGTATGGAGATTTTTTCTCACATTAAATAGATAATTATTACAGTAATAATTTTTTTTTATAAATTTTAGAATTGTGAAATCTTTCGAAAGTTTAAACTTAAAGTGTAAAAACCCGGTATTTTTATCATAAAATATATAAAAGCTCTGTGATTACTGACGAGTTACGTGGAAATTCTAACATTTGATATATTATATGGTAACATCCAAGCTGTAGAGATTAAATTGGGTATAGAGTATAGATAACCAGTATGGAGCATTGGGTAACGTCACGGCTCTGTAATCAAGAGGTTGTGGGTTCGAGGCTCGGTAGGGCCAAAAAATTTCACATCTGGGTTATCACCTTTCATTCGCAG
>JANSTW010097333.1:0-18234 GCA_027564275.1 Diadocidia ferruginosa | reverse complement strand
CAAATGTATGAAAATAAATTGGAGTACTAATTCTTTACAGGCTTTTGGACTTCTGTTTTAGATTTTTATTCTGTGGTAGAACTACACCCAACCCCTAGAAAATAACACAATTATTTTTTTTTTATTTATACAATTATTTTTTTTATTTTTGACAAAAAATATAACAAAACCGTTAAGCGCAATCTATTGTGCGGCAGCGATGCGAGCTTTTTGTTCCTCAACTGCAGCGAAATGTGCAGCTCTGGCTCTGCTTACCTCTAATGTTTCGGCTGGATAGGTTTGTTCGGCTGTGGTACGATAGGTCAATGGGATTGCACTGTATTGGGCCAAGTATGGTGATCCGAATGTGTAGCGTAATGGTAAATTGTTATAGAATGGACCTGCTGCTGTATAGGCATAGGCTGGTCCCTGAACGCTGTAGGCAAATGATGATCTTAATCCTGATGGTGTAGCAACGAGAGGGGCAAGTGGAGCTTGGACAGTTCTAAATTCAGCTGCTGGTGTTTCTGGAAGTGCAATCGTACGGGAGGCGATTTCATTGAATGCACGAAGATGGTCAGCTCTAGCTTGAGCTACTTCTGGTGTTTCACGAACTGCTTCTGGTAGAATGGCCGTATCAATTGGTTTTTTTGGAAGATTTGTTGCAGCTGCTCTAAATCCATTAGTTGCATCGGCTGTATATTCAACGGTTTGAAGTTTTCCTTCAGCATCAATATAACTGTATGATCCTCTTGTGACACCGTCTAAGGTTCTTGTTTCTACTTTAGCCGAAAGTCCACCATTATACCCGTATGAATATTGACCCAACTCATCTTGAGAATGGTATTGACTTAGTTGTGGTCCGGTTGTGTATAATGTTGGCACGGATGTTAATAGAGTAGCTGGTGTGGCGGCAGTAACAGCCAAAAGGATCGATAACACAACAAACACTTTCATTTTTATATCAAATTAAAAATTAAAATTCACACAAAATAGCGCTGCTGATTGAAAATTCTCAGTACTCGCCAATTTGAAAGAATTGAAACGATTGTAATGAATAAATGACCAACACAGAGCTTTTATAGTCTATTTTAAAGAATCAAATATTATCAATTTTTTTTAAACAAGAACCACAACAACCACCACCACCACAATTACCATCCGCATCTTCTCGCGCCATTTGATGCTCGCATTCTCCCATATTACTGGTTTTGTCCAACATATTAAATTTTATTCTTAATGCATTTAAAATGACCTCGTTCTTCTTGATAGTTTTGGTTTTATATTTTGTCTTATTATTATAAGTTGTTTATATGAAAAAGAAATATCTGAATTATAAATAAAATATATAAACCTGGAAGATATTTAATATATATTACATTCTAGAACTTTTGCAATATATTAAAATATCATCACTGTTATACCAAAGATTATATTAAGATACTTCAAGTAATGTAAAAGCAGTATGATGCAGCAATTTTTAATATATATATATATATAAATATAGACTACTTACAATATAGACTATAGAATAAGAATTTTCCATTCGACAAATGAGAAAGTTCCGTAACTTCGACAATTTATAGCCGATTATTCGAACTTCAAAATATGCTTTTGCTTCATATAAAATTGTAAAATAACTTGTGTGTCCTTAAACTTAAATTTGCCCTAAACTAATGGAAAAGTACACGCATGTTCTGTAAAAAGTTTGTTTTTGTGGTAGTTATGATAATTCGAACACCTTTGAATTTCCTCCGTAAGAACGAAAAATTGTACTAAATCTTAAAATTGAAAAGCAAACTTTTTCAGGTAATATATTTGTGTATCTTATCGATAAACCTTTTAAAATTTCATAATCTGCTATCAAGATCAAAATTCGTGTTGAGTAGTGTTATTATTAAAACATGCACAAAACGCTCGCAAATATGGTATTTAACTGCTGTTAAACGAACCAATTATTATATAAACCTATATATTTGAAAGAAATGCATCATTGCAAATCGGTAAATCGGTGTCTGAACATTTTTAAACTTAATGTCGTGTTTTGTATATAATTTTATTGAGCCTGTTGTCCTTTTGGGATTATCGAAAACAAAAGTATTTTTATTTCCAATATGTTGTGTATCTCGATAAATACTTTTTTTTTGATTTTGTGTCAACGCGTTAATAGTATAAACAAAAAATGACACTACATGAAGCATCTTAGTTAAAAGTCTTTGGGTAGACTCGCATGTCTCTTTACATATGTCGCATGGGCATGCCATTCAAGATGAATGGTGTAAATTTGTAAACTTTATAGTAATACATTTTTGTAATTCTCCTATTACACCAGTAACCAGACTATATTTTATTATATTGAAATTGAAACTCAATCCTTTATCTATAAATTGATCAATATGTATACATATGTTTTCGACGCGCGATATATCTTTTTAATCTGTTAGGTTTAAGTACCTTTTGTACATATGAAAATAACTATAAATCTGTCATGCGTCTCTTATATAAGAACTAAATTTAGACATTGATATTTAATCCATTAAAGACCATCTGTTTGTCTGGTCGAGCAACAACATGAGATTTTCGAATTCTAAGACTAATTTATTTTGTTTCGATCCAAAAACCAAAAAGCTCTATAACACAAAATATAGTTCATTCGATTTAAATAAAAAAATATGTGCTCATCAAGATCACTACTGTTTGGGTCACTGGAACAATTCCAGTCTGATACTAATTTAATTTAACAAGTCCCTTAAATGAGGACCGAATGTTCAATAAATAGTTTCAAGTTTATCCAAAATATTATTAATATATATTTCAAAGCTAAAAATTAGCTTTCGTCATTGTCTTCATCTGTATTAGAAAAAAATAAAAAAGGGTATAAAGTTTATATAATTAAAACAATAGTTTTTAGGGAACTCTCTCTGGACATGATTTTTTCCATATTATATACGATCGTCACACGATTCTATCAAATGACACAAATACCTACTATATACTTTAGCAGATGCGAGATTACGTGAACTGTGAATCAAAAAATGTTTATTAATATACCAAAAATGTAATTTAAGATCATATTATGTTTATATTTTCTTATAATTTTTTCCGTTTTCACAATGAAAATGCATCCATTTTTTTCCTCGAAAAAAAAAATCGGTAAAGTATTTTCTAGCGACCAGCATTCTTTAAATTATGAAGTTTAATTGCTATATTATTTTTATAGTTTTCCTATAAGTATAGAACATTTGATTATAATTCTCATCTTTTTACATCATGCATGTTAATACATTTTTAAAATACCCTGAGGCAAGGACGACGCATCGCGCGCAGAAAATAATCACATAAAAAAACCGCTCCAACAAGTATTTCAATTAGCATTATGCCATATATACTACAATCTTTACATAAATTTAATATTACTATGTACATGTAAAGTGATCTGATTCGATAAATAACATTTAAATTGTAATGTCTCATTTATTTGTTTATTTTTATTGCATATATCGAGCGAGATAACGATTTATATAAATAAGAAGTGTAGAAAAATACAAATTAACGCATAAATTTGTGGAGGATTAATGCATATTGCATATTGGTATAACTATGCAAAGATTTTTTTTAATTAACTATATTATAATAACAGGATAATTTATAAACATATAAAAGGCATGCGTTTACCACAATATTGCGGATGAATCCCGCACAATACTGCGCGGAGACGACCTTCGCGAGATCATCTTGTGGTCTTCAATTTTTATTTCCACTTTCAATCTTTGCCGTGCATCAAAAACCGGTGCAGCCGATATATGTATATTACTATACAATAACATTTATTTATTGAAAACAAAAATAAAAAGTCAAAACAATGTTTATTAATACCTCTTATCATTATTCTTCTTTAATAATAATTAATTAATTAAATATTCTCATGCAAACCCTGTGCGGTATACCCATATATAACCCATATGTAATAAATAAATGTATGTTATTTTTAGGTAATGAATTAAATCAGCGATGCCCTTTCAGAACCTCAATTAGCTCCACCCGCTCCATAAAGGATATTTAAACAATATAAAAAAAGAAATAGCTCAAATCGCTCTTTTAATCTAAATAAGAAATCTTAAATTACTTTTTTTTGATAATAATCATATCTATTATATAAAAAAAATTATCAAAAAATTTAACAAAAGGAAAAAAATTTAAATTTATACAATACATTTTATTTTATTTTAAATACACTGTGCAACATTTTCGATGTCATCGAATGTAAACAAATTTCTTATATCAGTTTCCAGAGGTACCCCTCCAAACTAGCACAACCCTATTTAGGTTTTAATAGTTTAGTTCGAAATGTTTTGTTATGCCGTTATAAAATTTTTGCTCGATATTTGAGTTTTTACGGCTATATCTCGTAAATTATAAGGAATTTGTAAATGCATTCTATATAGATAAAATGTTTTTACACTAAAATATATATGTGAACATGTAGAGGATTTTTTCCCTATAAATAATTACTGGAATCGAGCAAAAAATTTTATTATGGTACAAATTTCGAACTACACTATCATAGCCAAATTACGTTTTTGCTAGTTTGGGTGGGCACTTCTAGAAATTGAAGTCAGATTTTTTTTTTATGTGTTGCACCATAGAATTAATAATTTAATATTAGTAAATAATTTATTTGTTATATATTCGTAATTCTAAATCTTTGTGTTGCACTGTGTAAGTAAACTATGTCGTTTGTTTAATATATTTCTATAAATATTGTTTTTCTTTTTTATGCGTTTTATTGTTTAAAGATTAAAGCTCTTTAGCCATAAAATGCTGGGCAACATTGAATTAAATCTACCGCGCTACAGTCTTGTTAATTTTTTCCTTGTAAATTAAAATTATAGTTGTGAGTCTTTTTTTAATTTTAAATATTTATATATAATTGAATATATGATTACGAAATATTTTTAAATTAAATCGTAGTAAATGAATGAAGAATTTAATTTTGATTATTACTATACACGGTAAAAAACTTTAGCAAAAATCCAGATAAATTCAACTGGAATAATGGTCAGATAAATGTATTTTAACTGAATTTCACCTAAATATGTGGAACAGTATTTATCATTTTTATGAAAATTCAAGGAACTTTACTGAAAAATTATATAACTGCTATTTTTTATGAATTTTCACTTTATTTTCGGTAATCCAAATTATTATCTGTCAAATCATATAATTAAAAAACTGTTTTTCCGTTTTTTTTTGAATATATGAAAAGTCAGTTAATTCGTTAAGGAATCGTTAAGGGATGTAAAAAGGCTATAATATATGCATATATACGTGGGACCCCAGAGCATATATTTATATGCAAAGCTGTGTACATATAATTTAAGTACATTTTATTGGAATTTTTAGAGCTATGTATATTGAATATATTAAACTTAACACTTGAATAGTACGCGTACATTTTATTTGTAATTTACGTGAAAAATAAATTAAATTTGTCGCTTCGGTTTATCTATATTCCATAATGCCTGCAAAATGAACGTATGTTTTTGAATGCAACATTTTTATTATTTATTATTTCTTTTGATTTGAATTGAACTTGAATTTTACGTAAACAATGCCTAGAATTGTACACAACCAAAGAGATGATTGGCCAAGAAAAAACTTTTATATAAAATATGAATTTAATTTAATTAATTTGTATAAGTTAATTTTTTGTGTAAAAACCACTACAATTAGCCACAGACAAACAACCATAATTCTTATGCAAAAACAACTGTTTTCAACTCTCGTTTAATTTTAAAAATGTTGTTCAACAAAAATGTTGATGATTTAAAGCAGTGATGTCCGTGTAGAACCTCAATTAGTTCTACCAGCTCCAGCATATTTAAACAATATAAAAAATAAATTGCTCAAATCGCTCTTATAATATAAATGAAGAATTTTAAATTATAAACAATAAAATTAAAAAAAAAATCACATTACTAATGGTAATTTACCATTATTATCTTTTTTGTTTAATCATTTCTATTATTTAAAAATAGAAAAAAGAAAGAAAATATAAATTTATACAATAGGTTTTATTTTTAAATGTTGCAGCTCTTTATTCATAAAATTGTGGGCCACGATGATTTAAAGCATTGTGGCCCACAATTTTATGGTTAAAGAGCTGCAACATTTAAAAACTAAAATCTATTGTATACGTACATTTATATTTTTTTCCTTTTGTAAAATTTTTCGATATTTTTTTTTAAATAATAGATGAGATGATTATAACAAAGGAACAAAACAATGGTAATGTGAATTTTTATTTTTTTGTACTGTTTATAATTTAAGATTTGTTATTTATATTAAAAGAGCGTTTTGAGCAATTTCTTTTTTTTATATTGTTTAAATATCCTTTGTGGAGCTGATGGTGGAGCGAATTGAGGTTCTGCACGGGCGTCACTGATTTAAAGTTTAAGATTGAAACATTTTAAAACGCAACTTCTTAAATAACTATCTCGATTTAAAACCAATTGGAATTTGCTACTTTCAATAAATGCGGACCATAACGAATTTGGTTCATAATAATGCAAGAAAACCAACATCTAAAATATGTAAACTAAAGAAGGTTTGGCCGCGCAGCGAAATTTTTTTTCTAATATAACTATTAACAGATCACTTGATTTTTCTTTTTTTCAAAAAGCTATGGGGAGGGGGGCAATTACCCCCTTTACCCCACAGATCCGCTCTTGTCCTTGGGTTAAGATTTTTTATTGAAATTTAGAGGGATTTTTTAAATATTTAAATTTTTAATGACCTAAAAATTTCTAAAAATTGTGTATATAGCCTATACTCATCATATCCGGCGTGAGCATATACATATATATCTTTTTGCACAATAAAGAAAATAATTGAAAAATATTAATATGTACAATGTACATATAGGTATCAATTTATCCATTTTTTTTAATAATTTTTTTTTGTGTTTTCAGTATTTAATTAAAATTCTTTGGATATTGTTAATAAATTTTCTGTTATTGTACACTGTACAGTCTTAAAAACAAAGGTCGAGGGTCAATATCATATTTTATATTTCACATGATCGTAAGACAAATCGCTAATTTATTCTTGGATTTTAAATTTAAATAAACTGACTGATTTTTCATATATTTAAATACTTTAGGGATAGTTAATTATCTTTTTATTGATCATATTTAGCTTTAAAATATATAAGTTCATAAACTATTAATTTAGATTACAAATATAGTTAAGTCTTAAATTGTATAAATCAGTGGCGAGCAGTGAAATTTTTGAGTAGATTAGAAAAATCCGTGTATCTAAAATAAAATATTATAAATTATTATATTTATAAATCTGTTTATATTTGACCTATTTGTATTTATACAAAAAAGTGGAATATTTTAAAATTTATTAAATTAAAATTATTATGAAAAAAAAAGATTTTTAAGAAATTACTTAAAATTGAATGGAAATTTAAAAGAAAATGTTGATCAAATCTTGTCTAACTTCAAGTAAAATTGTTTCGATAATTTTTAAAATTTAAGAAGATTACAATCTTCAACTTTTCAATGAAAACTAATTACTAATTTTTTGTATTTGGGTATACTAATTGATTTCAGTGTCATTTTTAGATTTTTCTTGGGATTTAATATAGGAATTTAAAAAAAAATTCGATCTAAAAACATGAAATATTTAATATATACTTATACACAATACAATTTCATATGAGATTAAGTTATAAATTGATAAGACTTATGAGATTGATTTTCATATATGAGTTTGATTAAAGAATTGACAAAAAAAAAAAAAAAAACTTTAATAAAGTTTATAACTACATGGTATTTTTTAGAAAATGCAAGAAATTATTGAAAATTCACATGAAATATCGTAAAAAAATAGCATATGTCATATGATAGAGTTTTTATTAAACATGATTATAATTATGACAAAACACAAGAGTTCATTGTAAATATATAAAAGAGAAATCAATAATATATATTTTTTCAGAACTAACCCTGTTGTTCTTTTTAGACAACTCGCTACTGATTCATATAATTTGTAGGTTTTGTACTTACCGCATATTTAAGATACAACATCTGGTTATTCTAGAAATTAAATATTATCAAAATGCAATTGTGTAATGCGATACTATAAAATTGTAATAAAAATAAAAATTAATTATGCAGCTCGCACAAATGCGATATAATAAAATTTATATTACATATAATAAAAACGATATTAAAAAATAATAATATCTTTTTAATATTATTTGTAATTAAACATCCCAATATTTTGTTAATTGAACTTCTTTGTGTTGGCCAAGTACGACCTTCCAAATGGAACCATTTTTCGCCAAACTTATTATGTCTGAAAAGCTTTTGGCCACTTCTTCCGATCTATATCAATGAAAAAAAAAATTAAATTATACAAACAAATATTTACTCTAAATAACTTACGTTTGAACACCGTGATCGGTTTCTAAATTCTTTTGTGTTTCTTGGATATCTGGCGTTGCAACATTATCGCCAATTTTACGGTAGAGAATAGTATCAGTAAATCCAGGACACAATGTTATAAATGAAATTCCATGTTTTTGATAATAGAATTCGTGCTATATTTATTTAGAAAGTTGAATTATTTTCTTCTCTAGGATAGTGTTATTTATACTTACGCTTAAGCATCGGAAGAAACCAATAACACCATGTTTTGTGGCACTATAAACTGGACCACTGAAGATTCCATCAAGTCCAGCCACTGAAGAAACTACTGCAATTACGCCACCATTTCCACCTGTCGATTTACTTAGAATATCGATGGCTGCATAAGTTGTGTTAACGACGCCAAACTTTATATACAAGAGCAAGTGTGAAAGAAGTAAATATTAATTTGTATATACGAACAGCTACAAATATAGTTCTAACAACAGATTTTGATGAAAAGAACATACGAATTGAACTTCTTTCTATAAGCCGCATCGCAATCTTTTACCAATCTCTAACGAGTTCTAATCGAATTCGGTCAATTCTAAATTAGTCAGAAAACAGGTAAAAAATCGTAGGCATAGAAATTTCCTATAAATACTAAAATCAACATATTTCGATGGACAAAATAATCGAACTGAACTTTCTTCTATAGAAGTAAAAGTATTTTGGCATTCTTTAACGATTTCTAATCGAATTTCGTGGATTCTAAAATAAAAAACTAAAATAAACAGATTTCGATGAAAGAAAAATAAAAATTTATCAATTTAACTTCCTTCTATAGTCATATACTTAGCAGGGCTGTCAATAGTTTAATTTTTATTGTTATAACCTGTCCTCAAAATGATAAGAACTGGTATAGCATGTCTAAATGTATATGTAATAGAAAGTTCATTTTTTGATTAATAAGTTATTTTAAGTGTATTGAACTTTAGAAATTATAAAACAATTTACACGGTCAATATAAAAATTATAATTATATCCAGTGGCGATAAGTGGATTTTTTGAGTGGACTGCAAAAAAAACCGTTATCGCTTATTATTTATTTTAAAAACTCTGTGTACAACTTTTTTTTTTAATTGTTAATCAAATTTTCAATGGATTTGAAGCGATTTTAAAGAACATACTAATTTTTGAGAACTTCCAAATATTTATTGGGCGCTTTTAAAAGAAATTTGATCAAATTATTTTTCTTATATTTTATGAACTTATTATAATTTTTTTTATAAAAATAATAGAAATTAAAAAAAAATTAAAAAAAAAAATTATCGGACAAGCGTTTGTTTGGAGGGGGGGGGGGTATGTTTGTTGATATATTAGCCTCGTCGACCACATGTTTTTCAAAATATATATATACGGTCGATAAAAATTATTTTTTTCTAGAAATTAAGTAATTATGATGGAATTGTGATATTTCTTAAGATTTTTTAAAGACTTGGATGGAATTTGATAAAAACGTTGAGATTTCAGTTTAATTATTTTTCTTAAAAATTTAAGATCATTCTTTCATATCTTTTATAGTTTTATGTTTGAAGAATATTTGGAAGACGATTTGATTTTAACGTTATTACAAAATTCTTAATCCAAAATTTGAATAAATTGAGTCGGAAATGATAAAATCAATAAAGATTTAGGCAATTTACAGAGATCTTATCTGGAAAATGAAAAGAATGATAGATAGACGTTAAAGCACTGTTAACAAAAATTTCATGTGTAATTTGTAAAAGACATGACTGCAAGAGATTTTTTCATGAAATTTAATTTGAAGGTAAAAAAAACAGAATTTGTTAAAGTTACCACCATTATTGTAAATTCTTATAAACATTTCTTAATATTTTCGGTGATTTTTGTAATTTCGTTGACATTTTTCTTAGACCGCTCGCCACTGATTATATTTTATTATTATAGTTTTTTTGGTAGATTAGATTACTAATAATAATATAATATTCCATAAATTATATTTATTATATAAATGGTACTTATAAACTTTTTTATTTATATTATGAGTAGATTGATGCGCTAAAATTAAATTGATTGATTTGATTATTATTTTTGAAAAAAAAAAAAGTTACGTAGAAGTATTTCAAAATTGAATATTAAGGTTCAAATTTGAAAATCAATTCACATTCAAAAATCGGCATTAAACTTTAAATATGTCGAATGTGGTATAGGCACCCCTTAAAACTAGGATATATATCTTATCTTATATACCAGAGTAATTTTTACTACTGTAGGTACGTACATGGTACTATATATCAGTCATCAGATATATACAAAAAAATCACTTTGACAATTTGTTTTATGTCCCATGATAAGATAATGATAAATTATATATAAATGTTTAAAGAATGTTTAATGTATAAATAGATAAACCATTCAATATATAGATATACAATAATTATGATTATAATCAAAACATTAGTACATTTGTTACGTATATATACTTACCAAATTAACGTTGATTGTAAGCTCTTCATTGTGTTCGTTGAAAATGCCAGCGTTACATAGGACGATGTCAAGATGTTTAAATTGACTGACAACTTCAGCAAAGGCCTTTACTACTTGATCCTTTTTAGTTACATCAGTTTTAACGAAAACAATTTTTTGCGACTTAAATGTTGCCGATAAACTTTTGACTACTTCATTTGTATCAACTAAATCAAGCAAAGCTACGTTCTGCAAAATGGAGACAAATTATTTCACTTTATAACAAATTTAAAAAAATTAGAATTAAAAAAATTTAAATATTTCTAATTAACTTAGTATGAATTTAAGAGGCTCTGTACCAAGTCATACTAATTTATTTAAAAACAACCGCTAAAATCTGAAATTCTAATTCTAACATTTTTAGCTAACCTGAGCTCCCAAGCTTAAAAATTGCTTAGCAGCTGAAAGACCAATTCCAGCACAACCCCCGGTTATAACAATATTTTTTCCTTCATAAGACATCTTAAAAACTTGAAATATTTTATACACAAAACTGTTCTGCTTGAAATTAGTCTAGGAACTGATTTGATAACAGTGAATTTTGAAGTTGGTCAAAAATTATTTAAAATAAACACGCAGTTTCTCTATATATATAGATAAGAAAGCTTTGTTAAGCTTCAACTACAGGGTGTATATATGTTAAAGTTTTAGTATTTTTTTTATATTTTTTAAATGTATATAGCTGATAAAATATTATTGCATATATATGACAATTATCTACAAATGTATCAATATTTATAAATGTTTCATAACTTCAATTTATAAAATTTCTTTGTTATAATAAAACTTATCAATTTTTATCTCTTTATATTCGCCATTATCTATAATCCAAATGGAATCATTTTTCTCAAAAGCAATAACATCGGCCATAGCATTGGCAGCAGCTTCCGCTCTGTCAATTAAAAAATTGAAAATTATTTTGGAAAATTTAAATCAATATAATTTTACGTTTGATAAGAATACAATGTTACGACGTTTTTTGCTGAGAATTTTTCAAGTGGATGCAATGGTTCGGCCGGTCCAATTGGTTTTGCTGTGGCTAGTATATTTGTCATAGTTGCTGTTGGACAAAGTGTCATAAATTTGATGCCATGTTCCTCGTAATATTCATGCTGTAAAGGAATTTATATAAAAATTAAATTATAATTTATTTACTTCATTACCCCTAAACTTCTGAAAAATCCTAACGTTGCATGTTTCGTTGCACTGTACAAAGGTACAGAATAGAATGTGTCTAATGCTGTTACCGAACTATTACAGACAATAATCCCACCATTACCACCTTTACATTTACTCATCAGATCCAATGCTGCATACGTTGTATTTATTACTCCAATCTGTTCAATTCAGAAAATTTATATTTTAATAATTTTTAAAACCAAAAGTACAAAATCTTACCAAATTAACATTAACTGTTCGTTGTATATCCACTTCATTCATTATGCCTGCATTGCATACGACAATATCGATATTATGAAATTCAGAAAAAGCATTGTTCAGCGAACTTTCTACTTCCTGTTTATTTGAAACGTCCGTCTTAAAGTATAATATAGTTTTTGATTTAAACTCACTTTTGAGCTTTTCAACTGCATCATTACCATCGTTTATATCTAAAATAGCTAGATTCTTTTTTTGGAGAAAATGGTAAGTTATTATTTTAATCATGCCACAAACTTAATTAAGATTATATACTTGTACTCCTCTTTTCAAAAATTGTCTAGAAATTTCAAAACCAATGCCCGAACATCCTCCAGTAACTAGTGCAGATTTATCATAGTATGTCATAATGAAACTTAAAAAATGTATTGGGTTTAATATTTTCAATCTTATATACTAATTCTATCCATCAAATTGAAATTTAATTTCTCATATTTAAATTTTATAAACTATGGATTCATAAGCGCCCGAAAACTTTTGACCAGGGGGGCCAAATATATAAATATATAACACAATTTTTGTTGTGTGTTTTCAATGTTATAGTAAAAATTTAATTCGAGTAAAAAATTATTTTTTTCATAAAAATAATAAATTGTATGAGAATAATGCATATTAATTATTATCCTAATTACAAAAAAAAAATCAGGTGTCTTTTTTATCTTAAAATTACATAAACAGCTATTATTGATAAATCTTTTTAGAAAATCTTTTTAGAAAATTTGTTATATACTGTGCAAAAGTTAACAAAAACTACAAAACAAGAACTGTTTTAAAATCCAGGAACAATAAATTGCCGCCTGCCCCTTCGTCTATGGACACCCATGTATGCACTAAATATTACAGATGTTTTCAAACACTTGGGTTAATAAAATAAAATAAATAAAGAGTAAAATATTTGAAAACTAATAACAGTTTTTGTGATTTTTTTAGATGTCGAATTTAAAAAGAAAATATATGCAAAGAATTTTTGATTAAAGATAAATGATCTCGTTAGTCGTATAACTGTCTCTATTGCAGTAACTTAATAAAAAAAAATAACGAAAATTCCTTTTTATCATCAATAATTTATTTATTGTAAAAAAATTTCTCAATAGTAATTTCCTTATAGTTGCCATCATCAATAATCCAAATTGAATCGTTTTTCTCTAGGGCTATAACATTTGCAATTGCATTTCCACATGCTTCGGCACTAAACATAAAAAAAAATCATAATTTAAACGATTATATTCATAACATTTAACATACCTTTGTTTTTTATAGAGTGCAGCAAACTTCCTAAGAGAATATTTATCGTCTGGGTTTTTCGGTTTTGCTGGTCCAAACATTATTGCCGAAGCCGTAATATTTGTTTCAACAATGGTGGGACATACGGTCATAAATTTAATGCCATGTTCGTCATAGTAGCCACTCTGTTTTAAACACGTATAAGATTACAATTTAGTTAATTTAAATAATCTTAATATTTACTCCTAATGTTCTGAAAAATCCTAAAGTAGCATGTTTTGTTGCACTGTACACAGGAGTTACATAAAATGTGTCCAAAGCAGTTATAGAACTATTACATACAATAATACCGCCAGTTCCACCATTATTCTTACTCATTAGTTCAAGGGCTGCAAAGGTTGTATTTATTACACCAATCTGTCAATTTATAGTTAAAGTTAAACAATTTCTACACACCAGAAAATTGTTCTTACTGTGTTAACGTTAAACGAAAGTTGTATATCCACTTCATTTAAAATGCCCGCATTACAGATTACAATATCCAAATATTTAAATGTAGCGAATGCCCTTTTAAATGCATTCTTTACCTCGTCCCGATTAGATACGTCCACTTGTAAATATAGAATATTTCTGGATTGAAATTCATTTTTTAAATTCTCAATTGCATCATCTCGATCGTTTATATCTAAAATTGCTAAGTTCTGTATATTGAAGAGAACAACTTTGTTAATTTCAAATCAAAATACTGTTAATTAAAATCTATATAACCTTAATTCCTCTTTGCAACATTTTTTTGGAAAGTTCTAGACCGATGCCCGAGCATCCTCCAGTAATTAATGCAGATTTATCAATGTATGTAGACATTTTACCAACGGATTTTTCTTTACTTATAAAAAAGCTTTTTAAATTGAAAATATTTTAAATTTATTACTTAAAGCGAAATTCACAGATATCAATAAACTTTTCCAAAGCTAATCGCCCAATCCCACTTGAATGCACTAACTAAAATATTAAAGAACTTTCATTTTCTTGTTGCATAAATTTACCAAACTATTTTGTTATCTCCATTATTGATAAGAGAATTTAGGCTTAATATAACAATAAATTTCTAATTGATAAAAATGCATTTTTTTTATATATGATGTATTAATATTTATCATGATCTTGTCCTTTACTCCGAGGTGGGGTGATCAGCGAAGTCAGTTTTACTTATATGACTTTATTTGTTTGGTTTTTTCTGAATCAAAGAGTTGTGATATCCTGCCGATTAGAAGTACTAGAAGAATGAGTTGCGTCAATAAATCATTTTCAATGTAAAAAAAGAAGTACTAGTTGGGGCTTATTTTCGTATTATTCAACTCAATTGTTGTTTTCTGTAAAAAATTTCTGGGGCTTATTTTTCATGAAATTGCGTATTGTCGCGAATCTAGTATATTCTAGTACTTCTAATTCCGATATAATCAGTTGTGATCCTTTCGATAATCGGTTTACCATCCCTCATATACATTGGCAGTTTTCCTTATAGTCTGCGCATTGGACGACTCTACTTACTATATAGAAATATCGTGTTGCGTTTTATATAAGATTTGAAATTAGGTTTAATTATAAATAATAAAAATAATAATTTGCCATTCCAACCCGATGAGGATCTTGGGCTAAACGATTATCCCTGTTAAATCTGATTAGTAGGTTCTTTCATGACAAATCGTTTTTAATGTGGAATGTTGTCAGCATGTCGCACCGGTATATTGTTGTATATAGTAATCAGTGAGTGGGTTTTTACACTATATATGAGGAACCCTATCAGTTGATTTTATATGATAGGCGGAAAACGGCTTTAAGTGAGAAAGCTCAGTTAAATTGAAAATAATTGATCTCTTGACTTTTGCTATACATAAAACGGAAGCCGTAACTTCTACCCATGCGGTAGCATATCGAACTAGTTGGATCCAGTTAAATTTATTATATAATTTGTAGGTTGTAGACTATATTTATTTATCAATTTCTAAATTAGTTATCTAATGAATTTTAAAGATAAACCAATTTCTATAGTTAAATCAATAGTATAAAAAATATACTAATCATCTATACATGAAAATTGTTCACAACTGGGCTAATTAATGAAGAGCAAACATTTTTAATGGTAATGATATTTCGATTTTATTTATTCATCGTCAGATTTAAAATAACTTTTCGTCAGAATGTATAGGAGTTACATAAAATAAAAAAGAATTCATTATATACAATTAATACATTTTATTTACTTGGAAATACAAATTCATTCGCTTCATTATTATCACATATCCAAATGGATCCATTTTTCCCAGTCTCTATTATGTTGAATATATGATCAGCAAGTTCATCAGCACTTAAATAAAAAAAAAGTAATAATTCAATTTACAGGAAGAACGAACATATATACCTTTGTTTATGAAGTGGTTCAAAATATTTAAGAGCTTCTTCTTCATCCGGGATCATCATTTTATTTGGAAAATCTTCTAAGAAATTGGTTAAAGTTGCGCCAGGACATATTCCAATTACCTTTACGCCACTCTTCTCGTAATAATAATCATTCTTAAGAAAAAATATTTAGATAAAATTTAAAAGAACAGAAAAATAAATAAACGTACACTAAATGACCTAGTAAAACTAACGATGGCTTGTTTTGATGCTGAATAAACTGGCAAGATAAATAGAGGTTCTATTCCAACAATTGAAGAAATCGTAATAATTACACCACCACGTCCACATTTCGATTTATTCATATAATTAGCAGCAATTATAGAAGAATTTATAGTTCCACCCTATATTAAAGGCAACACGTTAATAAATCGTTGAATATTGCGAAATTTTACTTACAATATTAACAGTTAATGTTAAATTAACATTTGCATCATTGAAAATTCCGGCTGAATTTACCAAAATGTCAATGAATTTAAATTTATCAATGATATGTTTAAAGCTTTTTTCAAGCTCTTCCCTTACCGAAACATCACATTTTACAAACAGAATATGTTTTGAGGAAAATTGTTGATTAAGACTGTTTAGTACTTCATCTTGTTGGGTATCTTTGTCAATGATGGCTAATTTCTAGAAAACATTAAAGACTACTTTCTAATTTCATACAATATAAAATTATAAAAAATTACACTTATTCCATTTTCCAATAATTTCTTACAGACTGCCAATCCTATTCCACCAAAACCACCAGTAACAACAGCAGTCTTTCCGTTCTCCATAATCTCACGCAGATGCCTGCGACTTTATACCATATAGACAGGTTCTCTCGAAATTTTTAAATTTTACTAAGACAATTTGCATTAAATTTGCATTTATATATAGAAAATATGAACAATAAGTAACTTAATAGCATATAAAAAAGGTATGTAAAATATACGTTATGAAAATGGGAGAAGTGGGTTAAAAAATAATATAAAATATATGAACAAAAAAGGAAAACAAATTATCAAGAATGAGTTTTTAATAGTTCCATACTCTGGGATTGCATTTGGAATCTCTAGATAGGCGATGGGATTTATACGATTTTTGTTAAATGGCCAAAAATTTTTAAAAAATATATAGAGAAAGTTTTTTACGAGTAAACGATTTTGTATAAATTTTAGTGTGGGTGGGTAATGAATGGTCCTATACTCTGCGATTGTATTTGGGGTCTCTAGGTCAAAACTTCGATACAATATTTTTTTGTAAAAATAGCCGGAAAATATGATTATATATAGAAAAAGTGTTTTTACCATATTTGTCCAAATTTGCGAGTTTTTAATGGATCTAGTCGTAACTTATAAAGATAATAAAAGCCACATCCTAGTTTTACTGGGGGCTTTCGGACCGATTTTTTCTTTTTCTTTTACCCAATGAAAGTTGTTCAGTATTTTTTTTTTCGGACACCAAATATGTATAACTTTAAATTTATTTAACTAACTTGGTTATTTTATAAGCTATAAGCATCCAACACCTAATTATATTTAGTTAAGAAGTATATATAGATGAAGATTATTCATTGTATGAAGTTTCCCCAATGATCTCTTTTTTATTATAATATTATAATGTTGAAAAGATTTTTACTGGTTGTGGATAAAAATAATTTTATAAAAACATATCTCATTTCAATACCTTATTGTGTGAGCAAAGAACAATAATTTATAATATTAATTATGCAACATATTAATTTAATGTAGAGAATATATTGAATATGGAAGTTTTCTTTTGAAATAGGTAAGACAATTTTCTCTACACTAATTTATTCATTTCACATAAATAAACAAAAAAAAGAAAAATAGATAATTCAGTGGGTCCCTATGGAAACAAATTGTAACGCCCAAAAATTTTACAGAAAATCGATTTAAAGTTTTGGTTTTACATAAGCAGCTATACGTTTTTTATTTTTAAAAGTGTTATAACTTCATCATTTTGGCTAATATAAATATGGGGAATTCAAATTTGGTATTATCTCAAAAGTATGGTAAGTGCACTTACAATCTTTTTCCTGGGACCTACATTTTACCAAAGTTTAGCTATGTTAAGTATATAGTCACTTATACCTGCCCCACTGATCACCAAAAAATATGGCTAGTGAGATTTGCTGACAATACTCCACCTTTGATATAGT
>JANSTW010097222.1:0-18257 GCA_027564275.1 Diadocidia ferruginosa | reverse complement strand
TCCTCCTAAATTAATTATAAGCATATTTTAAAACTTAAATCAATGATTAAATTTAAAAAAACCTTACAAAAGAAACAAACATTTCCTTGTTTAAAATAAGAATAAAACCTCTCTTAAATAGTTTTTATATTCATTAATTTGAACGTAAACAAAATTCATTATATTTGAAAAAAATCACATGAATGTGCAAAGAAATATGAATGGTTAAACGCCAACTTTAAATAAAAATCAAAAAATTATTTCCTATTAAAGTCTTTTAAAGCGAAATTTCAAAGGATATTTTTTGATCCTTTTACTATATCTAAATAGATTTTAAACAATAAATTTACAAAAAAACTGCTTATTGCTAAAACAAATTTAACTTAAAATTTATTTATATACAAATTTGCACGTATGTAAAAGAACAAAACGTGCAAAAAAAATAAAAGAAACGTAAAGAGCAAGTAGACCAAAGAACAGTATAGATTAAAAAAAAATTTTTTTATTTTTTTCTTTGTTCTTATTAAAAAAAAGAAACAAAGTAAATGTTTCCAATTTTTTGATTGTACGAAAAGAAATTTCTATTTTAACGGTAGTTTAAATGTATATAACAGCAGGTTATATTCGAACAATTTAATTCCTATTACTAGCTTAGAAAAATGCTTTAATATATGTATTACTAAGAAAGAGCAAAAGCTGTGAATAATTCCAATTTCATATACTTTTAAATTAACTTGTAAGCTGGTTTTTCTTTGTATTTATAACGTTTTAATAAAAAGATGGACACAAAAAATTATAAATATGCCGAATCTGATAAGCGAACAGCTTTTAATGGATAACAACAATTACAATTATTGACTTTATCTACCTTCCAAGAGAGTATAGAAGTAGCGAACAACACAGCAGAATATGTAGTTTCTTTTATTACACTTACCTAAATTTATAAGTTCCGAAAATGAATTTTACACTCACTACTTTATTTATATAAATTTAATTTATGAATTCATTTTTGCCCAATTTTTATCGTAAAAAATTTTTACTATTCCAATTCGAAATTTATTAACAGCGCACTTAAGTTAAAAATTGATTTGCTCCATCATATTGAAGTTCACGTCAAAGAATTATCCAATTTGTATTACAACTTTATGTGCATTTCCAAAAGCCTTATTACTCGTACTTTACTTTTAATACTTTTTGATTTAAAGAATTAATTCCAACGTTAATTAAAAAAAATGTTTGAGTTCTGACATTCCTTAGAATAATGCATTTCATATTTTTCTCTATACAGTGAAAATCTATAAAAAGATAAACAAAATTATGACAATACTCTTTATTATACTTTACCATAAAAATAATTCACCTATTCACACCAAAAACTCAATGCATAAGGTTAATTTTACAGCACAAAATATCATAAAAGTAATATTTGATTACATAGTAAAAATTCCATAATAAAAGTTTAAATATTCGGTTGCAAAATTAATTTTTAGCGTTTTTTAAGTTTAGTTAGTTAGTTTTGATACTTCCCTATCAATTCATTTGTTCATAAAACATTTAAATATCAAGATATACAAAAGCCCATAAAATATTGTCTACAAATAACTTATTATAAATGCAAAATAAAAAAACTTTATTAAAAACGCTATAAACTTATGTTACAACCCAATAGGTCTTTAAATATCGTCGATGTCGATTTCATCCTCATCATTCGCGGCTGCTTTTTCGTTATTCCCATTGATTCCATGTTTCGTTGAAGAAACACCATTACTACCATTCATTTCTTTAACCACTGTACCGACTGCGCGACTACGATCGTCAAAGTCAACCTGAAATGAAAAAAAGAAAATAACTTTGAAATACTAAACAGTTTTTAAAGTGAATTACGAATTTAACGATAAATTTAAGAATTAAATCTCCTTACCGCAACATCCTCATCACTTTCAGTATCTTCTTCCGCCTCCTCAAGCCAAGTAAGAACTGGTTGAGAAACTTTAATCATATCCTTTGCAAACTCTTTCTTTACGTACTTGCTGCTTGGCTGAAAATATAACATTTGGTATTACATGACAAAAAACAGATTCGCCACAAATAAAAAATTATATTAATCAAGAAAACTTTACCTTTTGACCCCACGCCAAAATAACTTCTTCTTCGCAAACGTCTGCATCATATAGTGCCTTAATAATGTGAGCGGTTTTCGATAAAAGAACATTTTTATTGGCATAAATCAATTGCTCAATACCACCAAGAAGATGTCGCTGCGCCTTAAATTCCAACATAATAAAATTATTAAACCATTAATAATTTAAAATTGTTTGCCTTACTTTCTTATCATTTAAACAAAAACGAAGCAACAAGTTTCTATTTGACTTTATTTGATTTACCACATCTGTATCAAAAATAACATCGGCCAACAAAAGCGGCGCCTTCGTCTTTAATTCCAGACGTTCAGCCTCGTTTACAATTTTTTTGCTGTCCTAAAAATGATTAATTTTTCATAGTTTATGTAAGATGTATATAAATTATCATAGAAAAAAATTGATGTTTTCTCAATATATTAAAGACATATAAAAGTTTACCGAGATACTTCCATCTTCTTTTGCTTTAATAAAGAAATGATGCAACATATCTAAACGCTCTTCTGTGGTCTTGTCCAAGTCTTTATCAATAATCAGTTTTCCCACTTGCGCAGACAACTTTTCAGCTTCAGTAACTGGCTCTGGTGCCCAATCGTCATCATCAACGTCATGCTTTCCATTACCATTTGTAAGGCAATCACCAATTATTCCATCTTCACCAAGTCCATTTTCTACGTTAACAGGAGAACCATTTTCACGTTTTTCTTCTAAAATACATCTTTAAGTTAAATAATACTTATTTATCTTATAAAAGCATTAAAAAACTTAATATTCAATTCAAAAAGTAAGAGTTTAAAAATAATAGAAGCATGTCAAAAGTCAAACACGCAATAATTTAACTAAATTAAATTAAAATTAACTGCTTACTATTATCCACTTCCATAGTTTCCGGTGGTGGTGGATTTTTAAGAATAAAAGTGGCCAATTTATGCTTTTGATCAATCAAAAAAGAATGTCCACATGCTTTGCATTTGCTGTGAATAGTTCCTCGTTTTACAGTCTAAAAAAGAATAAAAATAAACTATTATTTTACTAGAACAAAAACTAACCAAAGTTGTTTCAGGATTATCACAAGCAGGGCACAAAACAAATTTCTTAATAAAACCATCAAGTATATCTTGAAGCTTGTTTGCATCATGTTCGCCGTTGACAATATAGCGTTCGTTCTTTAAATCAAAGTTAGTTTGCGCGCCAAGCTCGCAGCCAAAATATTTTGTAGGATCTAGACAAAGTAATGTACAAATTTCAAAACAAACGTGAAATTATGTTTAAAATATTACAAGTTGGAGGACGAGCTAACGCTTTAGCGATTTCAGTCATATTGGCAACAACAGTCTTGATACCGTTTCCCTTGCCCTCTACCTTGGCCATAATGCGTGGCATTTTGTAGCGGTAATATGGATCGTTCACACCACGGTTAATGTTTATATTCTTTGCCATTTTTACGAAGAATTTTTCTCCTCCTTATTTAACCAATGTGAGAACTGAAAAAGAATTATATTATTAAGACATAATATTAGTAAAAATCATTTTTGAAAAACTCATTTACCTACAACTTTGCAAAAACAATGCTTCGAAGGCGATATATTCATAAAATAAAACATAAAATTGCTGGACAGACGCAATTTTGACGGTGTTGCAAGAGGGCTAAAAAAAGATTTAAGATTAAGCACAAGGCTCAGAAATGTAACAAAAACGCAGCAAAAAAAAGGCGGTTGCAAAATGAAACGGAAAATAAATTTAATCTGACCGACATTATCCTAAAAGAGAAGAGAGAATGAACAAATTGGAACTGTGCAAAATGCTAAGAAATGCCAATTTAAAAAAAATCCCACGCAATTCAAATTTAAATTTTTTTAAAGTTTTTTATACGGAAATTTTTTGAAAAAAATTGTTCCATAGCACAACTAAAAAATTACGGTTTTTTTAAATATTAAAAATAATAAAATAAGATTTAAATAACAATAATAGTAGTTATAAGTAAGATAGGTATTTATTTTTATACAAAGAGAAAGAATATATCCCTGTGAAGCATTATTTTTAGTGTTATAATTAATAATACCTGAATTTGAAAGAACTAAAAATTTTTAAATTAATATACTGGTGGATATCGATGCGACTCGAATGGTGTTGTGCTTTTCTTTCTTTGCTTTTTGAATTCTCAATGATGAACTGTGTTTTAGCGCCAAAAGGCATGCGTTGTTCGAGCTTGTCCCAAAGGATACGCGTTCGCTTAAACAACCGGTGGAAAAACCACGTGTTAAATTCTTCAGTTTTTTTCGTTTTCGTGACAACCTGCCTAAAAAAATTGTGTTTTCATAAAATATTTTTTACATATTATTTTTGTATTAACATGCCATTTCAACAATCAACACATATTATTTTAAGGAGAGATTGTTGTTATAATAATCCTCGTTTTCTTTATTTATAAATAAAGGCAATTTCGAACGAATAACATTTTTTATTACAAACCCTAATCAAATCATCTAATGGACATTTCTTTCAAAGCGCTCTTGAAAAAACGAAAATTCCTGTTAGATGAAATTTAAAATCTAGTTTAAAACAAAAAAAAGAGAAACACTTTTTTAAATGTTTTAGTTTTATTTTCGCATAAAATCTTAATTATAAAGAGAATAAAAAGCCTTTCAAATCCCTTTCGGTCATTAAAAAAAATGAATTTATCATATTTTTATTATCTAATATTAATGAGAAATTCTTTTTATTTTTGTAAAATTTGCTTATAATTATTTTAAAAATAATTCACTTAATTGTTTTTTTTAATATAATTAAACAATCGTTTACCTCTTAGTAGGCCGTCGATCATAAAACAATTAAGCGTTTTTTGATACAAACGCAATGTCATGCAACTGGACACTCCCAGTTTTTTCTAGATATTTGATTAAATTTCAATTGAGCTAAAAAAAAGTGTGCTTTGAAACAAAATTTATAGTTAAAAATGAATAAAATCAGTGCAAAATTTGTAAAAAGTAAAATTAAAATTATATTTAACTGTCAAATATGAAGGAATTTTAATTTTCCAAAATTGGCTCAAATTATATGCCTCCAAAACCGCATAAATTTAAAAATAATTATTTTCAAGCTTAAATTAAACTTTTTTAAAGCTTTTTCTTGTAAAAATTTTACACATTGTTCTATCAAATAAAAAAAAGGCAAAACAAATGAATGATCAAATAAGCATATTTATTTAAAAATAAATATGGAAATTCAATTTTTTTCATTTTTGTTTAATTTAATTTTCGGCTTTCTTTTTTAGACGACAATATCTATCTTTGTGTAACAATATTAAATGATCTTAAAATTCTAACTCAATCAATATTTCTTCTTCAGTTTAAATGAAAAAAAGTGAGACGAATTCTAATTAGGGTTTTTAATACTTAATTAATTACATATTCATTTCTTTCAATCATTATCGCGTTTTTACTCTTAACTCAAGACGTTACAAGGCTTTTCAGAGGCCAGATTTTTATTGGATGAAGACGTTCGATCTGAACAAAAAATAAATTTGCTACTCGAAACTTTGAAAGTAATTTTTATTATTCATATCATTTAACATAAATGATTCATAAAATTAATTTAGTCTTAATTTCAACTTATGCCATATACGCTAAATTAAAAACGTATTACAATGTATTGGGGGCTAGCAAAAAACTTTAATGGCAGTAGAATGAAGATGAGCGTCAATATAGAACACGTCGTCATAAGGAGCAAGCAAAAAATCAATAATTCGATTCTAAGTAATAGATTACATGATAGGAGATAAATTAATGGAATAAATTTTTTGCCTCTTAATCAAAGTAAATAATTTTACTCTTTTTAAAGTTATTTTTCTCAAGTCTTTTACGCCAATTTGAATATTTTTTTTATTTGATAGAAAAAGCAATATCAAAAATTTTTACAATCAATTAATACATTAAAAAATATAATAGTAATATGCGTATTACCAAAACAGCTAAAATTTTAAAAATTTATAAATATCTTAATGAGCCAATTTTGAAAAATTAAAAGCCCGTATATGTTATAGATGCTAAAACATACTGTAAGAACCTTTATAATTCAATTTAATTCCTAAAAAATAAAACTTCAAAAAGTCACAAAATAAGTATATAACGCAATATAAAAATAAACATAACTACAAAAATAACTATTTCTAGGATTAAAAAGAAATTGTGAAATTACTATGACACAAATTAGGAATAAATGTGGAAAACTATCATTAAACATTGAAATAAAGCTCACTTATAGACCTTTTCAATTTAATAATTAATAATGATATTTATAATAACACAACGGGAAACTAGCGACTTTCTTATAAAACGTAAATTATTAGATTGAGAGCAGTGAAACTGGTAAAAAGAATTTTTTTCCTTTCTGTTCTCCGTTTGTAGGAGAAATTAATCTACTCGTATGCGTTTTATAAATATAAGTACATTCACCGCTACTCGACTCAACGACGATGACAGAGTCGCTGCCATTATTTGATTTTCGCTGCCTCTTCTTCAGTAAAAAAATGTATCACTGAATATGCATCCGGACACCGAAAATACAAATAACAAATAAGGACAGAGTAAAAATGCATTGAGTACAGAGTAAAACACAAATAAAGTATTTAAAAATCATAAAAATTAGCATTGAAAAAGCAGGGTAGAGAGTAAAACTTTAAGAGAACACAAAATTTGAAAAAAAGTAAAGGAAATAGATTTAAACATAGAAAGCGCTATTATAAATGATTGCGAAACGCAATGTTGGAAAAGTGAAGTGCAGACAAGTTAATATTTGAAAAAGACAAGCAGAAAATGCAATGTAAAGAGTTAATAAAGATGGCTAGAAAAAATAATTTTAGCGACAAAGTTGGTGTTAGTGTAATACAGTAACAATGGAGTAGGATTGAGAATTTTATTAAAGTGCAAATTTAGACGAACACTATTGATTGTCTTGTATAACGCAGAGGAAAGAAAAACAAATAAACGAAAAAAACCGATTTCTCTGTCTCTTTTTTGCTAACATATATATTTGTTTTTTATTGAAAATTAACTATGTTAATCGATGATTTTTTTAACCACATTTTGTTTCACTAACCCACTGTCTTCTTTCTTTTTATGCTCACACGGTGTGTCGTATGTTTCTTTTTTTGTGGGGCAATCCGACGCACATAGTGTGTAAATAAAATAGCAAAAAAAAATAAGGATCGTGGCAGTTAAACAGAAAAAAATAAAAAAAAATTTTTTTTAGTAAGTTAGAAAGAGACGTAAAAATATTAAGTTATTAATTCGATAAATAAGATAAATATGATAACAAAAAAAAAATTCCGAGTTTAATGTTTTTTAAGATTAATTTTACTGAATAGCTCTTTATAATTATTAAAACTTTTTTTTTCTTGTTTTGTTCAAATATCTATTATACCTAGGGGAAAATATAGACGTCTTAGAACGTAATTTTGAAAAAATTTGTTGGATTCTAATGAAGGTGAAGGTCTAAATTTTTTGAACAATTCTTTTAGTAGTATATATATATATATATATATATGGCGTTTCTGGCGCAGTTACCCCTCTCTGGAAGAATTTTATTATTCTTTGACCAATTGTCATTTTTGCACCTTTTTTCAATGATTTTCATCCTAAATTACACAAAAAGTCCTTAAAAAACAGTATAAAATGAGTATTTTAAAAGTCGCCCTTATGTCATATTCTTGACGCACTCATTTCGCCCTCTAATTTTCACAGATAATTTCACTTATAAAACTTCTGAAAAGGTACTCCTTAAGTTGTATTCTCTTTACAATAGCCAAGATCAACAGGAGGGGAGTACTTTTTCATTAAATTATAATTTTTTCTTGTAAAAGTATTTGCTAGGAGAATAAATTTTCGACTTAATAAAGTTATAATTTTTTTTTCAGATAGAAGCAGAAGTTGTAATAATAAACCAAATTGTTGATTTCATTTTTCTCGAGGCACTTGAAGGCAAGACTTTCTTTGACGGCAAAGAAGAAGAACATATTCTGGAAGATCCTGTTATGGCCATTAAGTAAGATATTTTAAACTTAAAAATTAAATTCTTATTAACGCTTTGAGTTTATATTGTCATAATTTGTTTCATATTTAAATAATTTTGAAAAATGATTAAATATTTAGGTTATTGGCTACTGGTCTCTCATCTAATACTCCATCGCAAGAGACAGTTAAGACAGGAGTTGTTCTCAGCACAGGGCCGTTCGATGATGATCAAATGGTTCTGACATAATTGCATGGGGAGTTGACTCGGGCGGTGGTATTTTAAGTTTAAACAATAAACTATTGGGAATCGTCTCTGCGTCTCAAGAATACAATGAAGGAGAATGAACATGAACCTACTTTGCTCCTGCCACAAAGATCAGAGCTGCTTGGGTAAGCTTTTTTTTAAATTCTATTTGAATTTAATGAAAATTTTTAGGAGAAATGGATGGTGGAATCTGGTAAGAAAGCAAAGCCTCAACGTCTTCGTCGCTCAAAGGAATAATTGTAATTATTTTGACCAATCTCGTAAATGATCTCCTTATTGTCTGCGTATGTTATTTAATAAAGTTGAATTAGTCATAAATCCTTTTTAATCATAAAAATATTTATAATTTGAAAACTATTTTTAATAAGAATGTTTTTATTTGTTGTAATTTAGTGGATGATTTTTATGTTAATAATAAAAAATTAAATGTAATTTATAGGTTTCTAGTATAGAACCAATAAATATATGTTACCATAAAGTAATAGGTATATAATTTTAAAATTAGTAGACATCAATAATAAATTAATCGATTTTTAAAAAATTAATCTTTTTGTTGATTTGAATTTGAAAGCATTAAACTAAAAAATATAAATTAACTACTTATCATAACATTAAAATTAGGATTAAAAAAATAAAAAACGTCTTATTAATAACTATGATGATTTTTTTGTTGATGGTAAGCCCAACATATTGAATGACTACAATTTTGGCAAGATAGACGTTGATATTTCTGATCGAGTCTATTTGTTCAAAGGACAAAAAAAAAGATTTTTTTTAAACTTTTTTTTACATAATAAATACAATAACATTGCAGATACATTCGATTGTTTATTACATCTTCTAAATCAAACAGCTATTGTTAATACAAGTGGTTCTACAATAAGATGAATTCAGCATGTCAATTACAGACTTTAAAAATCAAATTGCACGAAGTCTGATCATAAATTCAGAAGAACAAGACGACGATGTGTTTTCTATTCTAAAGAACAACGACAATAATATAGTTCACGAATTGCAAAAAATCTTTTCCTTTCATATTTTTGGTCTTTTTTAGTTCTTAAATGTTGCACAATAAATTGCCACGGACAATATCGTGAAATACAAAAACAGATAAATATATTAAGAGCTAAAGTAGATGGCCAAGAAGGCCAAAAAAGATTTTGTAAAGAATGTTAGAGCTTTTATTCTTTGTTATAACTAATTGCCTTAAATTACATGGATACACTTGCCAAATAATTAACAATTATAGACTAGAGAAATAAAAGTAAAATGCTTTATTAAAAAATGTGATAAGAATAATACAGAATTAAATTAATTAACATTTAAAAATATTAGCAATAAAAATGAAATGAAATAAATAATAACAAATAATAGATGTTTTATAAATAGTATAAAATAAAATATTACATTAAAATTTAATAGAGTTAATCTAAATTGCATTTAATTACACCTTTTCCGTGTAGATTAAAAATTGAGCACTTAGACTTAAAAAAATTTAAATATTGACTATTACAAAATAAAATAAAAAATTTGAAAACCATTGACATAAATAGAAAAGACAACATATTTTACAATTTGCCATAACTAAAAATAATAACCAAATACAGAAAGTAAAGAAAAAATCTGATTTTGTACATATTAGTTTAAATTTTTAGACAATGCTTAGATAACTGCTTGAATTTTTAAGTATAAACATAGTTTTTCTATGGATCAATTTAATACATTGCCTTCGAGTGTGATTGATATTATGCTTTAGGATATTGCTGAAAAGAAACTGACCTCGGTAACCAATTTGAAATAATTTTTCTAAATCTTGATAACTAAATATTTTCAATTGGAAAAGGGTTAGGTATAAAACTTTATCAGAATTGGATTACTTCGATATTTGAATTAGTTTGGGAGGAAGCGTGACGATGTTGAAGGTATTCTAAGCATTTAATAAATTTCATAAGTCATACAGATTTTTTTTTGACAAAAATTCTTTTATAAACTATTTTTAGCTAAAAATATACTACTTTTTAAATAAAAAAAACTTTTATAAACAAACTTTTTCTAAAATAAACTTTCTAAAATTAAATAATAAAAAGAAGAAAATTTTAAATATTTAAATAATCAATTCTAGGTACTTCAAAATGTGGATTATGATGAATGAATTTGTACTTGATCTCCTCTACTAGTTATTTTCTATAAAATAATAAAGATTTTAATATAATTTTATGGGTGAATTTGCTGAAAAAAATAAAGATTTATAAAAATGGAGAAAGTGGGCTAAAAGTAATACCCAAATCGACTATTTTTTCATTCAAAAATTTGTCAATAATTAAATAGTTTACTTAAATTTACATTTAAACGCTAATGAACATACTTTTGAGTATTATTCATTACTAAAGAAAATATTAAATATAAATTATGAAATAGCTATGATAAAATTATACGGGAAGATTAATAATTCCAATTTGGAATCCAAACTGTTATTTCATAAAACCAATATGAATGTTGATATAGATGAAAATAATAATATTTTAGCGAGTACTATAAGTAATGAAAAAACTAATAAAAATATTCCAGATAATATTTATATATTTTGTAATCTAATAGATTATTCCTATATTAATGAGAATAATATTAATTCGTTATACATTTTTAGTTTCTTTATTATTTTTTTTTTTTTCAACTAGATGTTCATATCCTGATAAATCTGTATAGATTGAAACTTCAGTCACAATTTTCTTACACAAATAGGCATTTGAAATAAATTCTATAGGATTAGGTTTAAAAAAAAATTTAAAAGATTTAATTTTAGTATTATTTTCATATTTATAATCACATTTAGATAATTTAGTAAAATTGAAATATTGTTTTGGAGAATTAAAAGTACAAATAATTGAGGAATAAATTTGAGGAAAAATTAATATTCCTTGAATTAAAATATAAATAAGCATTTATTAATAATAAAATGTTCTCAAATTTTTGAAAATGGATTTATTTTTAAAAACAGTTATTTTTCTAAAAATAGACTCTGTTTATCTTATTTATTTAATATTTACTCTTAGACTATCTCCATTAATTTCTAATAAATTTTCACTTAAAACTAGACAATAACATTTGGTGTCACTTATAATACCGATCTAACTAAAGTTACACTAATTGTTACATATACTCTCCAATATTTAATATAACATAACTCAAATGAACTCTCTAAATCACCTATAATTTCATGATTCCTCATTTGTTCATCTCTAAATACCAAATTTTATGATTATAATTTTTTATTTTTATGGGTACCGTTTAATGTTATTTAAATTTGTAAATTCAGTCAAATCGTTACTAATTTCTTTACAAAACTTAACTTCAGTAATGCTCAAGTGCTTCATAATTTAAAGCTTTTGCATAAATTTGGATTTTTTTTTAATAAAACTTATAGAAAATCTTTGTGGTCATTAATCATTTGACAAAATGCAGAAGTTAATTGTTTCAAATGGCTTCCAAAATTATTTTCTAAAAATTGTAGTTCTCTAGCTTGTTGAAATGTATTAACTGAACTGACACTTCTTTTTTCTTTAACAAATTTTAATGCATACTCTTCAGAAGTCAATTCTAAACGATTTCCACAGTTATATCTGTATTTATCTTTTAAATGTAATGCAATTTGATTATCATTATTGATCCAAACATTCTGATAGTCATTAAAAATTCCAATAAAAATATATTTAAAGTTCTGTTCTTTATTCACATCCCAAATTAATACTTCGTTAGATTTAATTTTACATTTACCTTTCAAATATTCACATTGATTCATATCAACTAAAATATTGGTTGGATGTTATTGAATCTTCTCATTTGTATTTTTGTAGTTAAACTTACATTTTATTAATCGTGGAATTTCAAAATATTGTTTGGGAGAATTATTAGTACAAATAATTGGTTGAGATTTAATAGATTTGAATAAAGTTAATACTATTGTGATATTGAAAAATGTGAAGAAAATTGATCTCATTTATTAGAAATTATTTTTAACATTTACTTTTAATAAATTTTTATTTTTATTTGATCGAATAACATATAAAAAATAATTTATGAAAAAAATTACAGTGATCAAAGTTCTCTGCATTAGTATAATTATCTTTTCGATGAGTTTGAAATCCAATTATAAAATACTTGATTTTTTCATATTTAGTTCCTAATTTCCAAGTAAAATTTCTAGATGACAACGGAACGTTGATGTCTTCCAACTGTCTTAAAATAAATGGCAAACTAAATGTTTTCTTTGAATCAAACATATGCATTAATTTGTTAATAGGCTAATTTTGGAATTAACCAATTTATTTTTGTAATTGTACCTTTTATATTATTTGAATCTTTTAAAAACATTGAATTTCTATTATCAAGATTTCTATGTAATAATAGAGAATTTTTAATGCCATAAATTACTTTATAATAGCATTCAGAAAATCCAAAAATGTGACTCAATGGAATACAAAATGTTAAAATCTTTTAACTCGGTGTACTTATCAATTTTATATTGAATATCTTTTTCTTGTAGAATCCATCCAAATGTGTTTTATTTATTCAAATTTGAAGAATAAATTAAGATTCCTTTCTTGCCCTTCCAGGATCTCTAACATTTTCAATTTGATCTCTATTTAAGCTATAAGTTATTCGATCAAATAAAAACATTGGAGCATTATTGGTTAAAGTCACATGATCGGCTGCTGCTTTTAATTTTCCAGTTGTTTCATCATATTCAGCTTTTTTAAGTTTATTACCATCTAATTTAGTTAAAGTACCTTCTAAATATAGATAGTTTTTACTAGACAATATTGGTCGAAAGTTTCAATTACAAAATTAATTTCACAATTTTCATTTAAATTTGATACACTTGTTGGAAATATGTTTATTAGATTCTCTTTTTGAATAGAATTATTATAGACCGGTCTTTCGTCGATTGTTAAAGTATTATCAATTGCTTTCATTTATAAATACAAATTTTACTTAATAAAAATAGATAATTCAACAAGTTGAACTATTACTAGAATTTATTTCATAAATTTTTGTATAATATTATTTCCGCTATTAGATGGTTTGGCATACCTACCTTATTTTTAAACTCAAACGGTACAGAGAATCTTATAACGAAAAATAATAAATCGCAAAAAATATTTCTGTGAGAAGATAATTGAAAAATGTATAAATATGTAGCAAAAAGAAATAAGAAGTTTACATAATTCTTTAGGAATTTGATTGTGAGTAAACGAGAATCTTAATAATTATTAGTAAAAATTATATTTTCCAAAAAACATTTTACTTTTTTTTGTATATTTTTTTTTTCCACTTTATGATTGCATAAAATAAATGAATGTAAAGAAAATTTCAAATGTTTTTTTAATTGTATTGTATTATTCAAATTTCCAACGTTAATAAAAATAATAATCCGTTTCACAACATAAAATTGTATCTACTTAAAAATGGAGATTTGATATAAATATTATTTAAATTTAAAGCAATTTTGGTGCAGAAATAATAATTTTTTATTTCAATCATCATTTTATTTGCAGCAGTATAGAATTTCCTGAAATTAAACATGTATTACTGAAGAAAATATATAATATTTACAACTAAATTTGTCCAGTTTTATTATTGGCTTTAATTTAGGAAGCCATGCAAAATAATTTTTTTATACAACAAATAATATTATGGAAAAAAATGTAAAAAAAAAAGTTCTAACTGTCTAACTTCAACCTTTGAAAGAGAGAACAACTCATACTGTTTTTTGCGATAATCAATTAGTTTTTTTTATGTTTTTTACATATTTTTTTAAAGTAAAAGTACTTTGAATAAGAAATGTAAAATAAGTCAAGGACATCTTGATTTGGTTTTGAAATTTCAATGTATTTTAGACTGAACAAGCAATAACTGAATTTTGTAAATTACAAGTAGCTTTAAATTTGACAAAAACATGTTTTTAGAAGTTTGTTTAAAAGTTTAAAATAACTTAATATGATTTTTAATCTAACTTATTTTTGTATATAGAAAATTTAACAACATTAAAAGGGTCAGTGTTTGCATATTGAAATGCATTTGTGACGAGTTAAACTCTGCTTGCAATACATTTTTTTCTCTGTTTAAAATACCATACAAAATTTTTTACATTTTATATTTTGAAAGGTTTAAGATAAAATACTAGCCCTTTATAAAAGAAGAAAAATTTATAAAACTGTTAATTTTTTTATCAATTGTTTAGGATGAAATAGTTAATAAAATGCAAAGGGGAAGGAGTGAAAAAGATGCATTAGAACTTATATTATTTTTAGACGACTTTTTATAAAAAGTAGTCATAATATATAGTTAGAAATGCTTTATTTATACTATTGCGTTGTAAAATTGTGATTAATTGTAAAAGATTCTCTACAACACTAGAATTTTATTTCATGGGTTTTAAATTGTTAGTGGAAATAAATTTATAATAGTTAAAAAATTATCTCTTAAAATACGATTGAAACTTATTGATTGTAGTTTTTAATTTTTAATCAATTATGTTTTGATAGCGTTAGTTTATTATTTCTTTTTTTATAGACAAAATTAATATAAAACCACTTTTTGTAATCTGTCATTATTTTATATTTTAATTTTGTTATAAAAAATTAAAAAATATCTGTGCGTTTAAAAAAATGGCTAATTTATACAAAATTTATTTTATCCATAAGAAAATATGTATTAAACTGATTAAAAAAGAAAAAAGACAACAATTTTAAAATTAAACTACATCTTCATCGGTTAAGTAATTTTTTACCAGAAACGAAAATTCATCAAAATCAATAATGCCATCATTATTGACATCATATTCGGCAAATACATCTTCAACTAACTTTGCATTTCGTATTTTTCCTAATTCACGCAAAACAAACTCAAAATCTCTGAATGAAATGACGCCTGATTCATTCTAAATACAACTTTGTATGAATATATTCATGTTACGATGTAATCAGCGTGATTTTTTAAACCGTAAGAAACCACTAAGGCATTATACCAAATCCTATTAAAAGGACTTCAACCTCTAATATAAGCTATGCAAGAAATATCTTAATTTATTTATGTATAAATATTAAAAAGTACTCTATTAAATACATCAAAGCACTGCTTAATCACTTCATTCCATGACTGAGTTTTTTCGCTTGTTGCTTTCATTACTTCACAAAACTAAAATATAGTATTTAATAAATATATTTCAATAAATAATTTAATAACCCTCATCTGCATCTTATTTTTACAAACGTTTTTAGTTTTTAATGTCAAATTGATACTATATATTAATAATAAAATTTTTTTAAATATATTAATTATTGTGAAAGATATTGACTAGAAAATAAATTATTAGTATATAAAAGACTAAAACATTAACAAAATTTTAAATTAAAAAAAATTTGGATAAAATTAAATAAATTTAATGACAGAAGTGCAATTTTTACAAAATAAATAATATTGATGGGGAATGGAGTCATACTTACGCACCTAATAGATGCATGAAATAATGGTAATGTTGACGGAATATCAATTAATGTGTTCTAGACATTATGAACAATAGAAATTGCATTAGCACCACGTGTTATATTTTTACGCTGATTTAATATATGGATGACACAGTGATTGATCAACCTCAATCATAAACAATCTTCTACAGCAATTCTTTTTTGCAATTTGCTATTCTGAATTCAAGTTTATAAAAATAACTAATTGCATACAATTACATCAAACAAAAAGAGCAAGTTATGATATGTTCCAACAAGTTTATCTAACACATCAACATTAAATAGTTGTGTTGATGTGTTAGATAAAATAATGGTATCAGGTTTTTCAATGCTATGTCGATATGAACATTTTTGTGGCGAGTGTTGAACAATGTAATAAATCCTACAAGCTTGATGTTCAAAATCGGCTTTTTCTTTAAAACCTTAGCGGAACTTAAAGCAGAACTTTTTCTATTTTTTCGTATCCACAAGAGTCATTTCACATTTTTTCAATTCTGTGGTAAGGCTATAAAACATTCACATTGTCCCATACCTTGTTTTATTGTAAATAAATGAGAACAAAAAAGAACGTTGCATTGGAAATGGTTTCCTTGAATACTGAATTTTTTGTTCTTTAACATAATCAAAATGTTTAATTGCAAAACAGCTAATTCTATTAGTTTTTGTTCTATAAAATTTATGTTTGGATCATTGCTATTATATTCGTTTTCTGTTTAAATTTGAAGTTCAAAATAATCATTGTCAGAAGATTTATTTTCATTATAATCACATTGAAATTAATCAAATCAAAAATCATCTTCCATTTTACTTTTTTTTATATTAAAATTAATTACAAATGATTGACATGATATACAATTATATGTAAATAAAAATTTATAAAAAACACCGTTTTACATAGAGTCAATTTGACACTAAAACGATAAATTTAGGAATTTTTTTTAGGGATCCTAAAAAATTTTATTTGAAAATTTTAAATATATAAAAATTAAATATACGATTTCTAAGTTAAGCCAAAATAATTTATAGATAAAATGAAAAGAAATGAAAAATAGTGTCAAATTGACACCAAAAATAAATGAGAGTGGTTAAAGAATACCTCATCAAAATCAATTTGTTGATTTCCACGCTTGTCTGCTTCGCGCATGAGCATTTCTACGTCAATTTGTTTTGGGTCCATTCCAAGGTTTGTAATTGCATTTTCCAACTCATCCAAGCCAATTGCACCGCTACGATCTAAAGTTGTTAATAAGACAAATTATTAATAAGACAAAAGGTTAAAAATCTTACCAGCGTCAAACATGTTAAATATTTGCCGATATTCTTTAAGCTCAGCAGAGGTATATTTATCAAGTTTTGTTATCAACGGCGTAATTGCATTTGTACTTCCATCATCCGACGGCGGATCTGAACTCGTAAATCGACCCTGAATAACATCAATACTTGACATTTGAGGATTTTCAAGGCCAGGAGACCGAGAGCCTCTAGCTTGGCGCCAACGAGCGCTCAATCGGGAAGCTCCCAGCCAACTATCATTTGGGCGCCCATTTCGGTTATTTTGGTCAATTAATGGTGAAAAAAAAGTAGAAAATCGGCGGCGAGCTGCCGATGATGTTACTTGTTGAGGGTCTGGGCGATAAGATAATTGATACTTCTTTATATCATCATTTGGTGTGCTACTGTATCGATTTTTGAAAGAAGGCGCTGAGGGTGGGAGAAAGGATTGGGTAAAGGAAATACTAGATTTCTGGTCCATAATATAATCATTTCATATTCTATTTCATTATATTTGAAAGTATTTTATATTAAGAAACAAATTATTGAAATAAATTAATAATAAAAAATTATAGTTTGAAGTTGTATAAAGACATGGTTTATGCCAAGTTAAATTTAAACGTTTGTAATAACAAATTGTTTGATAACAAAATTGCTATTTACATTTAGAATTACAACTTATGTTTTAAACTAAAAATAGTGTAGGCATAAAAAAGTTTATAGTTAAAAGCAAAAAAATTTCTTATGGATGTGTTTGTCGTGTAATACATGCTGGAGTATGGGAAAATAAAATTTACTACACCTCACATATGCATATGTTAAATTTAATTCTACCTTACTCCGACGTTTTTGGCAAACACATGCCAAAAAATTTGTAGACTTTCAATAATTTAGTTTTATTTTTAAGATATAACAACATTAAAGTATTTTAGCTGATGAAACTTAATAAAACCTCCTACTATAAATTCTTTAAAAAATGAAAAATTTGTTTACATTTTAATTAACCATTATAATTTCTGTTAAATTTAGTATTTAAAACTCTTGAGAATTTTATAAGCATTGTCTC
>JANSTW010097111.1:0-18266 GCA_027564275.1 Diadocidia ferruginosa | reverse complement strand
AGAGATCTCAGGATTTCAACTCACAGGCGCGACATCTAGACTTAAATTAAAAAAATTAAAAAATATGAGGACATTTTTATTTTTTTAATACACAACTTTTCCGCACTATTTTGTTTGAAATTTCGAATTTTTGCATATTTTGGCCCACCCTAATGTATAGTCCACAATTTTTTTGTCTATTTTCTGACTATTTTAGAATCCCAAGAATTCGTTTAGGAATCGTTAGGGGATGTAAAAAGATTTCTATAGAATTCAGTTTAATTCATTCATTTATTATATATTTTTGCAGGCTCTCGACCAATTTTCTTTTATTATAGTTAGAAATGAAACATTCAGTGTTTTCGAGATAATGTTTTGCTGAAAATTAAAAGAAATAAATTATCAGTAGTGGATCCGCCCCACCCCTTTTTAAAACTTTTGTTTTTTTTAATCACATGTATTTTATAAGAAAAACCTTTTTTTGTTGTTGTTTATAATATAATCTTAACTTTAGTTGTTTTTTTTTGTAATTATACACAAATTATTAAATTGTTAGTACAAGGGGATTTTAGGTGTTGACTATATGGGGGGGGGGGGAGCTGTTGAAGTTTTTTTTGTGTGTGGAAAGTGGTTGTACAATATTGTAAGAGGAACGAGGATTGAATTAAGTCTGCTTAGTATTGGGGGAAACAGTTAATTAAAATTTTTAAAATTTATTTTCTTTCGTTTTTAAATTGGATTTGTATTGGGTGGGGAAGGATACCTGGAAATATATAGTTTTTTTTTTAATTATTAAGAGAAAGAAACGCGAGAGATTCGGCTTGTTTGCTACATTAAACTCACGCGCCCTTTCTTCTGAATTCATTGCACTTAAGCTTGAGTCCCTAAAAAAATGTTTTTTTCTCATCATATTTAATATAAATTTATATAATATAGTTTTGTTATCTTTCTTTACTTTAATTTTTATACTTTTTTTATACTTTACTCTTTTAATATTTTATATTTATTTGCCTTTTTATAGCATTTTCTTTCAATTTTGTTTTATTTAAATTTATGTTTCTCTTCATTCATCTCATTCATCATCGTTTTTGAAAGATATTTTTTTTGTATTTTATTTTTAAATAATTTTTTTATGTATTTTTATTTGTTGAATATTTTTTTTATTTAAATATGTTTTGTTTAATAAGACTAGAAGAAATTATATATGTTAAATGTTATAGGTTGTTTTATGTTTAGTGGTTTTAACATTTTTTTTCTATTGAAACGATTTCATATTTTCTGCGGTGTTGTTTATTGTTTCGTATTTTAGTATAAAAAAAAAACAAATTAAAATAATATTCATTAGCAGAAAATTCTGTAGTTAAATGTTAATGAAAAAAAAATATATTATAAAATAAAAACAAAAGTTAAAACAAATATTTTTTTTTAAATGATGTAAGAGAAAAATTGTTTGTAAAATATATAAACTGTTTAGGATAAATGAAAGGACATGCTGCCCTCGTTGGCGGCAACTTTTAGTTTAATTCTCATGGCCTCTCGGTTTGTATATTCTGGTAATTTTAAATAGTTAACGCACGTCATTACCGACGGCAAATAATCGTCGGCATTTTGATTGCCGTCTAAGGTTTTACGAACTATGGTCAGTGGTGGATTTAACGACTTGAAACCACCGGTCGGTAGACACGGTGATCCGGTCACAAATTGTAAAAATAGACGTTGTTCGTCGCGTGCATAGGTACTCAAAATGTCGTACAGATATTGGATGGCCTTTGAGTCTTGTGTGAAACCATGATCGGTACGACAACATTCACTCAACATACGAACGTCCCAACGATGGAAATTATTCGAACCGGATCCACAAAATACGTTTTCCAATTCTTCGGGATAGAAGATGCGCAGACGACTTGACGGAAAGACCGAATCAAATCCTGAAAAGAAAAAATTGTTAATAACGAATCTAATCAAAAGCCAAATTCCAACGACAAACCTTCTCTTAAAGCCTCATATTGTTTCTGTACACCCTCGACCAAAAACCAATGCGTCACTAACGATATGTATTGATGTAAATTATGTATTGTAACGGGTATATCACGACCACCACGACGCAACTCAATGTTTGCATGGCCTGGAAGAACAAAATCTAAACCTAAATCAGCTATTGGGCATCCATCTAAATCAAGAGATTCAATCTGCCACAAAGAACAAAATAATTAATAAAATTTATTTCATTTAATTTGCAACAAAAATTCACCTGTTCAGTCTTTTCGATAACATCAAGTGTTGGATCTTGTTGGATCATATCACGTTTTTTAACCGATTCATGTAAACGTGTTAGCGTTGCCTGCACTTCGGGTGCTACGCTGGCCAAATCGGCCAAACTTAACGATGTCTCTTCGCACAAAAGCCAACGATAAAATGGTATTGAACAGGGTAAATCGAGCTATAAATGGAAAAGATTAGAATTAATTGAAAAATTAGTTAAAGAACATCTAGGGGAAATTAATTTTTGTCAGCCGTGTTTATTAAAAACAAAACTTGAAAACGTTTGATTCACCGTCATTTTATTTGAGGACATTTTATCTCAACACGTTTATTTTCTTTTTGGTAGAAAATTATAATTTAAAATAATTGTCGTTGAGATAAAATGTCGTTGAGATAAAATTTCGTTGAGATAAAGTGTCCTTAAGATAAAATATCGTTGAGATAAAATGCCCTCTCAAAAAGAGAAAGTTTCTACAAGAAAAAAAATCTTTACCATTCGACTATCCATAACAGCTTTGGCCATAAATTTGCCCAAAAATTTGAATTTAGTTTTCATGCGAGAAATCTGTGAAAGTTTAGCGGCCCGACCGAGCGGAGCCGGAAACAGACCAAACGGTGCATTAACATACGAGACCGCAGGACGTTCTCGCGGTTGTTGCTGCTGCACATTGTTTGTATTCACTAAGCTACTATCACCCGATTGCTGTTGCTGCTGTTGTTGTTGCGATTGTTCATCAATTGGTTCATTCTCATTGACAATCATACTGTCCGATTGTTCAATGAGCATATTTAATGCGTTACTCATCTGTTGCTGGTGCTGCTGTTGTGGTGGTTGCGTTGATGGCTCATCATCAATATTTCCTAAACTAGTCTTAACAACATCAACAATTGATGATGAATTTTGTTTATAGCTATCACTTCCGTTCCATAAACCTAAATCACAGCGTTGTATTTCGGCTGACACCAATGCATAAAACTCTAATGTCGGTCCTAGACCGGTGCCAACTTCATTGTCGTATTGAATTTCCAACAATGCCTTTGAATGAGCGAAATCCTATAAAACGGAAAATATTTTTTAATTTTAAATTAAATTTAGAACAGGGTCGCGGCTAATCTCACCTGAATTATATGTTCGGCTTGTTTTAGGATGTCATCTCGGGATATTGCACGTTTGCGTCGGTCCAAGCGTGGCGTAACTCGTTCCGTTGTATCGGCCGAATTAAGATCTGGTGTCGTTTCTAATAAACGTTGCAGAGCACGATCTCGATCAAATGCGATGGCATAGAAGAGTAAATGTCTCGTTTCAAACGGAAACAAAAATGGACAAACTGTGGCAATTTGTTGCAACCATTGTGGCAAATTTCCGGTCATTATGACCAGTGGATCTTGCAGTTGTCGACTGGCTTTGGCCGCAATCTGTTTTGGAAAAGTAAAATTTAATAGGAGAAAACTACAAAAAAATGTTGTCCAATAATTTCGGATTCCGAAATGATTTCCGAAGAAACTTCCGATTTTCCGATTTTTATTTCCGTATTGTTTTCGTTTTTTTCGAACTGATTTAATATTTTCAAAATGATTTGCGTAATTTTCGAAATGATTTCAGATTTCTGAAATGTTTTTGTGATTTTCGAAATTATTTCAGTGATTTTCGAAATAATTTCCAAATTTGAAAAATATTTCGGATATTTCCGATTTTCAAAATGATTTGCGTGATTTCAACTGAAGAATTTAAATGTTGCCTACCTTTGAATGGATAAATTCCGATTGATTAATAATATTTTCGTGTCGAACACAACCGTACAGACTTTCCCAATGTCTGTTCAATGCGTTGACAATGCGTAGCATACACAGTGCGTCCAACGATGCATCCTGAACGGTAACCACATCCAATGGCAAAGTATTCGTTAAGAATTGTGTCAACGGTGACACAATGTTGGGTATTGTTCCTTCTGTCCAAAATTCCGTTTTCTTTCGTATAAGTTTCGATGATGAAGATTTATTTTTACGTGAAGATGAACTAGACGAAGCCTTGTTACTTGTTGTGGTGGCATGTTCATCCTCCACTGGCCTGTAGTAAATTGTGTGCTGCTGTACCCAGACGCTTGCGTTGCCTTTAATTCGAGAGAATATTTTAGTTATATTTAAAAATTAAAATTATTTTAATTACCGATTGGCGTCTCATTATCCGTATCGGTTTCCGACTGATCATTTACTAATGGCGAAAACTGTTTAACAGCTTGATAGACAGTCATATTGTAGGGTAGAACAAAGTCACCGATTAAAAATTGCAATTTATGCTTGAAACCAGCCTGTGACATTACAACGGCCGCAACGCTATCGTCGATATCTTCCTCCGAATCTTCTTCCGAATCGACACGAATGCCACCGTAGCCGCGAACGACCAAATAGCGTTCGATCGCTTGTACCAAAGCCAATGGATCGATTTTGACGGTGCCACCTTTCCATTGTCGTAAGTTTGTACATTCCGGATGACGTTGTAAGTTACATTTCAATTGATGTGTATTAAAAAATTTAAGTGCACTTTGATTAGATCTGCCGCCAGGACCGGCCGGAAAGTCGTGTACTTTGACTGGAAATTGTTCCAATTGTGTGACACAACCGTTTAGTTTTGCAACAAATGCACTAAATGAACTTGGACGCAATACTGGTACTGCTCCGCTGTAACTAAATTTAAAATTTAAGAAAAAAATCATCAATATTGATGAAGAAGCTTGACTTACGTTGGATCTAATGGCAATCCTGCAAAAATATGCAAAAATGCTCTCAGTCTATCGTCTCTGTGTACAATGCCCTGATCGGTTGCCATAAAGTTTAGCATCGATTTTATTAATCCCGAATGGTTAACTTCAAATGGTGAAATATCACTTTCTATAAGAATGTCTCTTAGTTCACGCAACGCCCAAATACAATCGTCCATATTGCTATCTAATTTCAAAATGACTCCTGCGAAAAATCAAAATTCGAAGTTAAATTAAATTAAACCGAAAAATGTATTGAAACAAACCTGTCAATCTGGACAAAACCGAAGATGCGGCCAAATTTTTGCCACCCCCTCCCGACACATTCGGTTCGGCGGAATATTTTGACACAAATAATATTGCTTGATCGCGGATCCATTGGCGCGCCTTTTCACGATTGCCAGCCGCAATTAAATTCGAATTCGATGGACTTTTGCTAAGTGCATTTGCCGTATTCGGACTATCTTTGGGAAAAGCGGTATGCGATCCTTGACGACCCCAACGAGCCGGATTTAACGAGGCCAAAAATGACGATGTCTTTGAGCTTGAACCGAATCGTGAACGAGACGACGATGATGATGTCGATGTTCCGGCAGCAGCAGCAGCGGCGGCTGTAGCTCCCGATGAACTTGGTGTATTTCGACCGGAAGTTCCTTTACGAGAAATTATTAAATTATTTAAATGATTCAAATTAATTTAAAAAAAAAAAACTTAAGCTACGGCTTGCATGCAAACGTATACCTATAGGTTCTCTTTTATAAATGAATTTCATTCATAAAACGTCCAACGTATACATTTGCATGCAAGCCGTAGCTTAATACTACTTTTTATTGGAAAAATTACCTATTGTTGTGGCTCGATTGATAAGCTCTTGAACAACGGACGATTGATCCTCTTGTCGTGACTTTGACCGACTGCTGTTTTGTGATTTACGTTTCGGTGGAACTTTTCGCTTCAAAATGTCAGACATTTTTGACTGACCCGGACTTTGAGATCGGTGGTCTTGGGTTGACCCTGCTGCTGTACTACCGGCTGCGCCAACACCGCCACTAGCACCGCTGCTCATATCATTCACATTCATCATTTCAATAGAATATTTATGATAGCCGGGATAGGATCCCTTCGATGTTGTGGAATCTGTATTCAGATTATACATTGCATTGAATAGTAAACTTCCGTTGTGTGGCGGCAGAGATGATGCGCTTGCAACGACTCCCGATTGATAATCATTAGATGAACCAGCGCTGCTGCTAGCACCACCACCACTTAAAACCACTCCGATTGGATGGGATGGTGCAGCCGAATTTAGATTAATTGCAATTGCCGACGAACTGCTTGTGCTCGGTATTGATGTCACGTGTATTGCACTTGAGGTTGATGGCATCGATGTGCTCATCTTTGAATTTAAATTATTCATCGCCATGTTCAAGTTACGAATGTGAGAATTATTCTTGAAGCTGGACGATGTGGCGGCCGTATCAAAGTCAAACGAATGTGTTTGAAGGGCCGAAGCACTTGCTGGTGCACTAACTGTTCCGGTATCTTTGGATTTTGGTGATGCATTCGCACAAATCGGAATCGATGGATCGGCCAATAGGTTTATCTGATGCATTACACCGTCACGTCGAAAGTGAACACCGAAAATGTCGGGTAATTTTTGCATTAGAATTTCAGACATTTGCAACGCTCCAACGACAATACGCAAATCATTTGACGCCATCATTCCGGCTATGTGTGACGATAGAATTTGATTCTTCAGAACTTCGCGCAACAAATCAGCGCTGGCAAAATAGACCATTCGCAATAGTGCACGCAAACACTTGTAGCGTACCGATGGTCCAGCCGATGAACTGTACACTTCATACAAAACTGAAAATAAATTCTTTATAAATTGTGCGGCCAATCCTCGTTCTTCCTTCAGACAGGCAATTCTAGCATCACGATATGGATTCGGTGGGCGCAAGGCTAGATTCATTGTGCCGGTCGCTGCTCCGCCAATGTTAATCAATTCATTTCCATTATTGGCATCATTTGAATTCTGAGAATAGAGAATATTCTCAATGCTTGCCGACGATGTGGGATTTACTTTTCGTTGAACGGGACGCGTGGTGCCCGTGTCTTCATTGATCTGTTGCATTGAATGAAAGTCAACGGTGTACGTGCGGCCCAACGTACTCAAACTAAGCTCATCGTCAGAGTTCATGTGAGCGGCTTCAATCATTCTCGAATCAATGGCCGAATAAGAATGCCACATTGCACGATCATCACGCCATTGCCACTGTACTTGATCTTGCGCACCACTATTTGGTCGTTCCAGCAATACGTCAACACTAAATATCCCGTCGTTCGGTAGTCTCGGCATCAATTCTCCAATTAAACAAGTTATTTCGTACAGTTCAGATGGACTCCTAGACACCAACTCTACATCACCGATGCCCAAATTAGATTCGGCCGATCCGGTCAGCAAGTAGAGCAGAGTTGCGGCAATGTCATTTTTCAACAGAGTTATTGCCAAATCCGGACAATTTGCGCACATAACACTCAACATTCGGACCACATTGGTGAACGTGCCCGAATTTAATACAGACGGTGTTACCACCAATAGTTGTTGACAGTTTTTCAATAAATCTTTCTTAGCAATTTCCTGCAATTTTTGTGGTTCGTGCTGGAAACTTTCGATCAAACGATAAAATGCAGTGCAAACACTTTCAACACATTTCTTATCCTGCTGAGCCAACAGACGAGCCATCAATGGCAACGAATCAGACACAAAATGAAATTCATCATTTTGTAAATTCAAGCAACAGTTTGCCGTGATGGCCAAAGCTGCACGCTGTGCATTTATTGAGAAAAAGTCCAAGTAGGTTAGACAAGCCGACACACCGTTTGCCTGAAGAATTGCCTTACTGTGACGCCGCGATAGAATCTCTAAGGCCGTAAGACTTTGTTCGGCCACATCCATACATTGGATGACCTGTAATTTCTCCAGAAATACGGGAATAGCATCGACGACGGTGGCCGATGAACGTGGCAATGCTTCCAACATGTAGGCAAGAGCCCGACAAGCATTGTTCATTATATCGAAATTGTGTTCCATGCGCAACAAAGTTATCAGCGCTGGAACGACCAGTTTTATTGGAAAACCGGCCAATGTATCCTCGTTGCCCATTACCAGCATTTGACACATTTCAATGGCCGCTTGCAATTGTTGACTTTCATCTTGTGATTGCAAACCCTGAAGCAATTGTTGAGCTTTTGTTGTACTTGTGGCACCAATTGTACGATGCAACAAATGATGCATTCGTGGACCAAGGGCTCCGAACAAATGAGGCGGTAATCCTCTGGCCTCAAGTAATGCTTGAAGCCTACCCACCTCACTGTCATCACTTTCCGAATCTGGATGTGGCGGTGGTACTGGACCGGCTGCAGTTGGATTTGCGGTGCTCATACTTGACGACGTACCACCAAATTGTGCTGACAACAAATTATGGATATTTGTAACATCCAATGGTGAGGATGTGGATGGTGTTAAAGACGATTTGTGGATCTTAACTGTTGGATTTGTATTTTGTAAATTATCATTGTTGCGATTGCCGTCGTTTGCCATTGCTGCTTGAGATGTAGACGGTTCGGACGATGCGTTTGCTTCAAATTGTATCGATGAGTGTGTGGCGGTGGTGGCGGCGTTGTAGTGACCTTTCGTTGCTATTGCTTTGCTGCTGCTGCTTGTTGTGGCGGTTGTGTTGTTGCTATTTTGACGTGTATGTGCTCGTGACGTACTCGCCGTCGAACTAACACAGGAACCCGTTGTAGCTGTGTTTGTTGTACCTTTATTGCGGGAACTGCGTCTTAGCAGACTAGGTGGTTGCCCCTGCGATTCTTGTGCACTAGCGCGTTGTTGGGGCTCCCGACCACTGCTGCTTTTAGCTAAACGTGCCCCCAGGTTCAGAACTTTATGGCTTTTGTCCGGCTGCTCACTTGGATGGGCTCGTTTTTTCGGTAAATTCGGCGTACCAGCTCTGGATGTTGTCGCAATGTCCGTGGAATTTGGTGTTGACTTGGCTGACCGCAACGATCGTGACAGATCAATTGAACTTTTTGAATTTGGTGTACCACTATTTGATTTGGAATTGTTTTGTTTTTTGTTGATTGAAGTTGCTTGTTTTAGATTTTTTCTTAAATTCTTATTCGATTTATTGGATGTCTTAGGTTTGGTTGTGGCCTTTGTTATTGGCGTCTCTTCACCTTCCGTATCGGTGTTCCGTAGTTCGCTTTCACTTTCGAAAAAATATTTTACTGGACTTTCCTTGGGTGTCTGTGACTCAGATGAACCGCCGTCTTGATGAGATCTGGATCGTGTTCGACTGGCTATACAATTTGGCGACACTGGCCTATCACTGCTGCTGTAACGCGAACGCTTTTCGGTATACTTCTCCGAATCTTCACTCTTGTAACCGGAGCTCGATTTATTTGACGACGGTAACAAACGTTTTCTTGTGCGGCTTGTTTCGTGTGTTTCTGCTGCTGCTGCTGCTTTATTGGTTTTATTTATATGTTTTCTACTATTTTTGTGAGTACTACTGTTGCTGCTGCTGCTATGGTTTGTAATTTCTATGGTGGTGTTGGTGCTACTGCTGCTACCGCTGCCGCCGCTACTACTTGATGTAGCAGTAGAAGCTGCAGTAAAACCGTAGTTTTTATGACGAGTTAAATTTGCTGGTGAATTTCTTTTACTATGCTGATGCCCCTCCGTCACTGCAGAGAGCAATTGGTTGTTAACGGATTCGGCCATAGACGACACTTCGACATACACTGTTTCTCATCAAACATGCCCTACGCAATATTGATGCGCGGTTCTTATTGAAAATTTTATTTTTTATTTTTGCCTTCGGGTGTTTTGATAATTTATTCGATATTCAAATAAATCATTCACAATGTGGTTCGTTCGATGTGATGTCTGAAATGAAAAGAATAGAAAATTTAGATAAGTTTGTGGAGGTCTTTATCTTGATAATTTTCTTTATTTTCGAATGTCGAGATCTTAGAAAATTGTAACATTTTGAATATTTGTAAAATTCTGAAGTCTAAAAGTTCGACCATACGGAACTTCTATTTTCCAAGAAAAATGTAAATGCTAATTAAATTATCGTCGAAAATTTAAAATAATTCGATCATTTGGGATATTTTTCAGACAACATTCAGTCAATTTATAGTCTCAATAGAATTTAAAGCAATGTCTTTTGGAAATCTTAGAAGTCTTGGGAATCTTTGGATGCATTTTAAAATGAATGAACTATTTTCCGGAGCATGTCCTAGCGCCGAATTGCCTAGCATCGAATTGCCTTGCATTGAAAGTGCATAGCAACGAAAGTGCAAAGCATCGAATTGCCTAGCGTCGAAAATTATAGTCTTTTTATGTATTTTCTATAACTATAATTTACTCTTCTAAAAAATGCATGAAAAAGACTGTAATTTTCGACGCTAGGCACTTTCGGTGGTAGGCACTTTCGATGCTAGGCAATTCGATGCTAAGCAATTCGGTGCTAAGCAATGCGGTGCTAGGCAATTTCGGTGCGAGGAAATTCGGTGCTAGGCAATTCGGTGCTACGCACATTCAGTGCTAGGCGCTTTCAGTGCTAGGCAATTCGGTGCTGGGCTATTCGGTGCTAGGCACTTTCGGTGGGAAGGACTTTCGAAGCTAGGCACTTTGGTGCTAGGCAATTCGGCGCTAGGACACGCTAACGAGTACATAGACATACAATTAAAAAGTGATGACGATGCAATTATATTATTGTCTGTTATCAAAAGAATTTTTATAAATTATGTACATCTTTGCCAAAACAACCAAAATGGTTTGATGATACCAAACCAAATTAATAAAATAAAACCAAAATACAACAAAAACCTATTATGGTTATGTATTTTATAATTTATTTTATCTGAGTTTTTAATTATACGAAAAACAAAATTGTAAACACTTTTTTTGACTTATCACAAAATATTTGCACTAAGCAAAGTTAATTGTAATTTATTTTTCAAGCTTATAAAAATTGATTTAATGCCTTTAATATTATCGCTTTTTTTGTTCAACGTGCCGAATTGTGCCGAATTAATATTATATAAAATCTTTTCAAACAATATTCTTGTTATATCTTAAATTTTACAATACGCAAAATAAATATCTGATTGTAAATCATAATTTCTTTATAGAATCGAACATTTCGCTGTTAATTTGCTATCTTCTTCAGATGCTAAAAAATTGCCACAACATAACAATCCATACTGTTCGATATTGAAAAATCATCTAAATTTTAATCAAAAATGGAGAAAAATAAAACAAACATGTTCTCTTTTTGCTCTAACTTAGTAAATGCGACTTCATTTTGAAAAACTTGAACATATCGCAAATATTGATAAATAATATCGTTATACAACAAAAACAAATTATTTCGATTTAAAATATTGATATTTTTCGATATCAATCGAACAATCGACCAAACAATATGTTATCACTTCATAAATTCCAATATATTTGAATGAATTTACATAACAATATTTATATATATGCGCATCAGTCTCATATATAAGAAAAAAAAATTCTTCGAATTATTTACTGTTATCAACAATGTTTAAACGATTTTATAAATTTTTTTTAACCAGATTTTCGCTTACAATTAAATCTGTCACCATAAATTCCAATAAAAATAAAATATTAAATTACGTTGCAAAATTATGACAAAACATTTCTATATTACGACATTGAAAAATGAATGAAAACTTCAAATTTAAAAAGAAAATCAAGTCAATGTACTATACATTTTCTAACAATGGAACTCAATATTATTATCGACATCTTCTTCCATAATATACCAGACATATATGTTCCATCATTAAATAGATATATCAAACAAAGAAAAACTGAAAATATGAAAAATCACCTGGATTCTTATGCTGTGACGAAGCCAGAATATTTTATATATATCCTTTCAATTCCATTTACGATGTATAAAGAGAGAGATATTATGGAAGAAGTAGAAAAAAATCAATTCTAAATATAAAAAAAATGGAATAAAGAAAAATCAATCCCTTAACTTACCCTCGCATCGCATGTATTTTTGTATGTGAAAGAAAAATAGAAAAAAAACAATCAGATTAACAAAATGCCCAATTTCCATGTAGAGAAAAAATTCGATTTTACGTGGCACACACAATACAATATTATCGACTGTAATCACTATACATTATACAATACACGATATTTTTATAATAAAATCACAAAATTGTATATATTGCAACATTGTTTTCAGCTTGATATATAATACAATTATACATTTTAACTTCAAGTTTATCTACAAATTAATTAAAATTCAATTTTTTTTCGCTGTGTGTTTTTCAACAAGCCAGCCACAAAAGTAGAAGAAAATTAACTATAGGTACTATATTCTGTGTACACAAAGGCGACAATAATGGCAGCTGAATATCGCCACAACTCTAACTCTCGTCGTCGCACATAAAGAATTTTCGTTCAACTGGAAATATTACAAAACTAGGAAACAGACTCCATTGTAGAAATCATGGAACTGCGCAATCAGCTGTTCACCAACCAGTCTCATATATATAAAAAATGTTCAACATAAATAAGTATATAAGTTCGTGTTTTGATAATTTAATATATTGGTTGGTGGAATAAATGTGTGTGCAAGTGTGCGACGTTATATACTGAATGAATTTGGGTTTTATATTTCTGTACTATAAGAAATGGCCTTTATTATAAAACCTTTTGGTATATAGAAAACGATTTCATTTATTTTATCCAATAAATACGACTATGTATACAGCAACGAAAATTAAATTATGTGCACATAGCTTGGATATAATATATTTGAATGACGAAAGGCTATATTTTGATGGCATTTTCTTTAAAATTGCCAATGTATATTGCTTTTCACAGCTGTTTTGAAAATTTGTATAATAAGTCATTTAGTAGTCACATTGAATTCATGGAAGTCATTTAAAAGTTGTGGTCGTATGGAATTTTGTGAAAGGCTTACATGGATGTCATATTAAAGTCATGAAAATCCTCCACAAGTCATAAAAGACATGTAAAAGTCATGGAAATCTTATATAAGTTATTTAATATTCATGGAAGTCATAGAAAACTTATATTGGAAGTAGTAGTCATATAGAATTCATATCAAAGTCTTATGAAAGTCATAGAAATCTTATTAAAGTCTAATGGAAGTCGTGGTCATATGGAATTAATATGAAGGTATTATGTTATGAGAGTCATATCAAAGTCTTTGAAATCGTTTACAAGTCAGATGAGTCTTATAGAAGTCATTTGAAGGTCATGGAAATCTCCTGGAAATCATATGGAATGCATGGAAGTCATTTGGAGGTCGTGGTGGCATGGAATTTTTATAAAAAGTATTAAAAGGGTCATATCAAAGTAATGGAAATCATTTACAAGTCATGAAAGTCTTATAAAAGTCATTTGAGGGTCATGGAAATCTTATGGAAATTTTATTGAATTGATGGAATTCATTTGAAAGTCGCGGTGGTATGGTTTTTATATGAAAGTCTTCGATAGTAGTCATATTAAAGTCATCAAAATCCTCCAAAAGTCATAAAAGACATGTAAAGTCATGGAAATCTTACATAAAATGCATAAGTCAGGGAAAACTTGTATTGGAACTGGTGGTAATATAGAATTCATATCAAAGTCTTATGGAAGTCATTTACAAGCCATGGAAGTCTTGGTTGGTTGGTTGGTTACAGTGGCAAGTCTAGCAACCACTAGACTTCAATTAGCAAAAAAAATGCCCTTTTGATAATAGTAAGAAATGAATGAAATCATGGAAGTCATTAAAGTCATGGAAATCTTATAAGATAAGATGTCATTTATTTTAGAAATATTGCTAATTAATAAGAAATTTTTTTACATTTTCAATCTAAAACTAATTAGTTCAATATAATATATAGGTAAGTAATTCAATAAGCCCTTTTTAAAAACATTATACTTTCTTTTTTAAAAATATTAATATTCGTTTCTCTTTGTAAAGTTCTTGGAACTCCATTAAATAATTGCCGATCTTTACACATTAACGAGATTTGTGAGCTCCCTCTTTTGAACAAGGGCAATTTAAACTTCACTTCTCGTATTGTAGAACTCTGCAAATAATGGGAGGCATGAGTTATGCAAAACTTATGATATTCGGAAGTCGTGGTCATATTGTATTTATGTGGAAGTCATATTGTATTTATGTGGAAGTCATATCGAAGTCATAGATATCATTAACAAGACACAGAATACTTATTGAAATCATATGGAAGTTATAGAAATCATATTCAAGTCTTATAAAAGTAATTTAAGTCATGGAAATTTTATGGAAGTCATTTAAAAGTCATAGAAATCTTATGGAATTCATGAGTCATGAAAATAGAACTTCACACTCCAGCGATTTCTTGATTCTAATGACTATCCCTCTGATTTTTGATAAATTGTGTTTTTACCGAGGGGGTACTCACATGTGGAAGTCCTGGGACAACCTCGATGGAAGTCATGGAAGTCAGATGGAAGGCATGTGGAAGGCATGTGGAAGTCAAGTGGAAAACATATGGCAGTCATATGGAAGTCATGGAAGTCATGGAAGTCATATGGAAGACATGGAAGTCACATGGAAGTAATATAGAAGTCCATGGAAGTCATTTCAATATGGAGGTCAGTGGGACACATATTTTTTAAGTGATTATACCCTCGGTTTTTTTTATTAAAGCGAGTCGCATATATAAATTACAATCAACAAAGAGCTACATTATATCTTCGAGTAAACCTTTCTGTTATCTTCACTGTATGAGCTGCTGTTTTATTTTATTTACTTCTTTGTCGAAATATTTTGTATACGCATATACAAAAAATATATAATATTATGCGGTGGTAACCCAGCTTTATAATCAAAAATACGCAAAACATAAGGTATTTGTTTACAAAATTTAAACCAATACATCTTTAGAAATTTTGTCAATACAATGAATAGGTAGATTGTGTTTGCTTGGTAGCCCCATAATAAACACACAAAGTATAGGCTCTTCTCTATATACTTTATTATATTATACGTCGACGACCATGTTTACACCACACATAATGTTATCGCACAAATTTCAATTTATATATCTTTTTTTCTTTTCAAATATAAATTTTCTATATTTCAAATAAAATATATAAATTAAATTCTTTTAAAACTCATTCTACATAATATAAAAAAAAACTGAAAAGAAATGAGTATTTTGTATAATAATATTTATATAACTAAAGACGCAATTTTTTCCGTAGCATTTTTCTTGCAAGCGAAATATATAAATATTATTATAATCAATAAGCATAGCGAAAAAATGTCAGACAAGTGCGAACAATAATAATAATAATTAAATAATATAATTTATAGAATATACATTTTTGTTGCGAGTAAAAATTTCAATAAACCTTGATTATTTTTGAATAGCATTTTATCAATACTGTTAAAACAAAAATATTGTTAAATAAAACAGTTTGTAGGTTCAAATTAAAACAATAGAAAATCTGAATCGCATAATTTATCAAATAATTTGCTGAAGGTAGGTGTAGTTCCTAGATAGATAGGTTCATTCCCTTCGAAAGAACAGACATTTTTTCGCTAGCATGAATTAGTTCTAATCGAGGAGAAAAGCACTTACGGAAATTATGGAAGAAATTATTTAGGAAATCACGGAAATTATTTCGGGAATAAAATATCATGTAGTAGCACCCCCTCGTTTAACCGAAGATAACCAACAAAAAATCCCATATGGAGTTAAGCATGCAAAAATCTCTTAGCCGAAGTTTAGCCGAACCTCCTGCTATTTATATTATCATCATATTCATTTGTCGAAGTAAACCATACGTTTTCGCATCATATTTTAGTTTCAAGCGGTGTACCTCAGGGTTCTATACTTGGGCGCTCTTTACACACTATGTTAACGATTTACCTAATATTATCCGTAACGTATCATGTCATTTGTTTGTCCATGATGTGCAGTTGTGCATTAGTGATCACACCTAGAATAATATGAGTCTATTATTTCTATGGAAAAAAATGTCAGGCCTGACATTTATGATTTTTTACAGCATAATAAAACGAGAGACATATAGGTATACAAAAACTGTGCTGAGAAACATATCAAAATATATCAAGTTTTCTTGAATATTTGTCATGTTATAGCAAATTTTAAAATCAATAAGGTTAACAAGAATTTAGGGAAAATTTTCTTCTTTACAATACTTTGGCCAGCGGTCTTTGTTTCCTTGAGAAAACAATATAAATATGTTGATCTGATAACTTAATTTTTATTATTATAATTATATGCGTAAAGTTAGTTTTTTAATCACTTCGACATATTAAAATTTTAAGTAAAACAAAAAGCAAAACCAAACATTTTTTGAAAACAATAATGATTTTTTGTCAGCTATAAAATTATAGAAAAAGTATTTAATTGTGAATATTTGTATAGCTTATCTCCGACATTTTTGGAAAAAGACAACACATTTCTACCTTACCATCGCTGACAAATTTTTTCGGCGATTTTTGTCCTTATCGCACTTTAATATTTTTCTTGTATAAAAGGTACTTCTCGCTCTACTTTTTTGTATTAAAATTAAAAAAATTGACGAATATGCAGTATAGCGATTTTGTTCCAAATAAGACCGCACTCTGTAAAGAATACTATGACTTTTAGGGGAAACGCCCTATTTGAAGGAGGTGTAATGTTTGTATGCAAGTTTTAAAATGCAATATTTTGATGCCACACTTTATTTGAGAGAGCGTTTCTCCCAAAAGTCGGTATATTTTTTTTATTGTTAGGGGATGACTACAGGATATGGTAGCTCCTATTTGAAGCAAAATCGCTACTGCAGGTCAGCTAAAAATTAATAGCAGAAGCCAGTTTTCAATTTATAACAGATGATATTTATACGTTACGCTGGAATGAGCCTATAATTATAATTTGAAGCTCTACTCCTAAATTTCTGTGTTAAAAAAATAAAATCATGAACATTCTATTGAAAATATATATACATTTATTATATAAAGCTATAACTATATGTAATATGTATAGTAGAACTATAGCTCATCATGCATAACATAATATTATACAAAACACAATTTTATCGTTTTGACTTTGAGAAGAAAAATATTTCATAAAAAAACACACACAAAAAAACGTGTTTAGAAAAATATCAAAATTCTTTGTCAAAATCAAAATATATACGATCGCATATTACGCATATTATTTATTCTATATGGAATAATGAGATAGATTTACGCAATTCATTAAAATTATATCGAGACTTATATAATTGTTAAAAGTTTTTGTTTAAATTATATAATGGCAGCATTTTGTGCAACATTAAAATGTTAAAGTTTACAAAATATTATATAAATTATAAAAAAAATGATTTTAACCCGTTTCCACACATTGTGGCGTTGCCGCAACATTTAACTTTGGCCGATCTTATATATTTTATTAGGTAACAAAGACTTCAAAAGACTTTCAAAACTTCCAAAATACTTTTACATAGATTTGTGCGGGTATGAGTCAGTTTTCATTAAAGTGTAGATACTCCAAATTTCGAACTGGAGAAAGTGAAATCACTTTTCAAGACCTATGCTGCGTTCACGAAACATCAATTTTCTCAGAAACGCTATATGCCGGATTTTTTTGCAGTGATCATTTTTAGGTTCACATAAGTAAAAATTTCCAAAGCTTTAGGCACTTTGGCATAGGGCTGTTTGATTTATCGAAAGAATTCGATGGAAATCGATAGAGAATGTCAAAACAATACGATTGATTTATAGAAGTCAGTTCAATTCGTTCTTCTTTTCATGAAAATTTGTTGATTTTTGTGTTTAGAAAAAATTCTATGAATTTTCACCATTTTTTTGTCTGTTTCCTGAATATTTTAGAATTCAAGAAATTCAGGGTAAGAAATCGATAGAGAATGTCAAAACACTACTACAGAAGGCAATTTAATTCGTTCATTTTTTCCATCAAAATCTGTTTACTTTAGTTTTTAGAAGAAATTAACATGTAAACCCACGATTTTTTTCCGGTTTCGTGCGGAACATCCCGTGGCATCGAAAAGCCCTGGCACCGAAATCCCTGGCATCTAAAGCCGTAGCATCGAAATGCCCTGGCATCGAAAAAGCAACCCTGATTGAATGTGTAGTGCAATTGCTCTGGTTTATATTTAGA
>JANSTW010097000.1:0-18276 GCA_027564275.1 Diadocidia ferruginosa | reverse complement strand
ACTATATCTGCTTTTGTCTTTCAGCAAAGTATTCAGGTAAGTATCTCTCTTTTCAATTTCCCGATAAAAATTTATTCGCACAATAAATTGTTCTATCGAAACCTAACATTAAAGTTGGCGCGTCGTCAAGTGGTCGTTAGTTAAACTAATTTGATTCACTTACAAACAATTATGAGCACTTGAAGAAGCATATAAAATGCCACACAATCCATACAAGTAGCTATGATTATTCCACACACTTTTGTCTAACAGAAATACATACCAATAGGACAGGACAAACATTAGTGATGTGATGCGAAATCTAAAGCCCAAAGCAATGCCCAGAGCACCTATAGTAATATTGACCAGAAATTATTTCCTCCTCAGCAGCACTGTAAATTTACAAACCAATCCACATAATTCCATAAACCAGTATCATTCGCGACAGTTCCAAAGATTTTAAATGGTTAAACAATGGAAAATAGCAGTTTTCACGACGTCCCCATCTTGTGTCTAGCTCAGAACCACCACGTTCATCGGGTATATCAATTAGCATAACTATTCCTATTATGCGCGCGTACAAACAATTATTTAAAATTAATTAACCCACAATGTTAAAAACATTTTACCAAATAAAATTCTTGCCACCGCAATACTTGATCCATCGACCGGACGATACAAATAGTCGACAAGTGCCGCAAATGAACTGATCTTTTCAAAATTATGATTGGTCACTTTGAATGCAAAACTGAATAGATTTTGTTTAAATCTTAAAGCTTGGAATTTTACGCATTTCATTATTGAAATTAAGTATTTTTTTAAATAATTTTAAAATTGTAAAAAAATATTATTTAGCTTTAGAAGTGGAAAAGCGTTATTTACCACTAAACATTCTACCAACGACTGCGGCTACATCAACAAGTGCTATATCCTTTTATTCTGTAGAGGAAAAAAATCTGTCCACTATATACCTTTATTTTTATTTCATTATAAAGGATATTTTAATACAAATAATGTATAACTAGTAAACACAGGAAGAAAAATTTCGAATCCAATGATAATAAGTATATAAGTGGCTGAATATTTTTGATTTAATCAGATTTTGTTTCGATCAAATCGATAAAAATAGTTTATTTGAGCGATATTTTTATGGATTTGATAAATTTGGAGATTCACTTGAAAGAGAGAGTTTGTAATATTTCTGTAGAAATCTTATATTATTAAGGGTTGTTAATGGATGTTATGAATTTTCAAAATGGGACAAATTTTGAAAACAAATGTTTGACGCTTCACTGACATACGCAGACCGCTGTGTTATAATAAGAATCGAAGCGACAAAATAACTCTATATATAATTTAATATATACACTTGGATTCCTTATTAAAATATATAAATCCTAATAAAATATATCTCCTAGATTATTATGTAATTGCAACTAAAATAGAATAATAGAAAACATTTTGTGATGTTTTTATTTATTTGTTTACTTTTGTTTTGTATATTTTCCCTTTTTAAATGAAATTTATTTGAATTTATATTCCCTGGTTCAACAAACACAACACGTACGTAATTTGTTGATTCAATTAGAGGATTTGTTTGTATAAAAAATATAAAAAGGACAATTTATTATATTACATATGAACAGAAATCTCGCATGAAGTCGCATATATGGAGAGAAGCGAGATAGTTTATATATGTATATTATAACGTGTTATAGTTGAAAAAGAAAATCCTGTGAAAAGGACGATTTTCTATATAGTAATTTGAAATAAATATCCTTTTTAGAAATTTATTTTGGTTGACTTTATAGATTATTTTCATTACAATTTTCAATACATTTATTATAGAATCCGTTAAAGTCAGTACACAATATCTAATATAATATGCCTAAAATTATAAATTTTTTTGTAACAGAAAGAAAAGAATCAGTAAAATTAAAGATTTTCAGCTCACAATTGTTTTGACTTTTTTCTTTAAATAATTATAAATCTTATTACTTCTCAAACACATTTTGATAACAAATTATGTAAAAAAATCTCTATTTGATGTTTTATATAAAACATTTTGCCGGATTCAGGCACTCTTTCCGGTGTAAGGTGTAGAAAAAATCCAAAAGAAATTGACAATAATTCCGAATAATCTTTTCAACATTTAGAAAAATACTTTGAGGATCTTTAGATCATTCCGAAAGTATTTAAAAAAAAGCAAAAAAGAAATGTGCTCAATCCGGTCACTACTGCCAGTATGAAAGTGGAAAGATCCTGTACAAATAAAAAAAAAACGAAAAATCCAACTTCTCGAAAAATACTTTGGGGATTTATTTAGATCATTGCGAAATTATTTTCAAAAAATGTAAAAAATCAATTAACCCCATCCGGGCTCTTCTTGTCCTTCTGGTTTGAAAAATGGAAAACCTACCAAAAAAAAATTGACCAAAATTCCGAAAAATCCTTTCAACTTCTTTAAAATTACTTTAGGAATAGATCACTGTGAAAGTATTTTTAAAAGTTACGCACTTTTTTTCCATTTAAATAGAGCCCATCCACAAGGCGCTACGACAACGGAAACATTTTTTGCAATTTTTCGATTTTGGTTAGACTTCTTACTGCATTACCTGTTACTTTTTGTTAATATTATATTAATTGTAGAAATTCTCATAATCTTGAAGACCAAATTAAGCTGGTGGCGAAACAGATTTATCAAGAAAACTTTCAACATTTGTATGTCTTCCCGAATATACATTTTGCGAAGAGCTTCGCAGCATGAATCTTGATTTATGGAAATTCTTGTAATCCTAAAGGCTAAATTAAGCTCAAGCGGTGAAGCTCCTCGCAATTTATTTTTTGTTGATAAGCTATATGAATGTTTTAAGGTTTTTTTATAAATCTGTATCTGGTACATTTTACCGAAAAGTAACAGGCGAGCAGAATGAAGTAGAAAGTCTAGCAAACATTTTAAAATTTTTATTTAAAAAAGTCCCCGTTACCGTAGCGCCTTGTGGCTGGGCTCATTTTAAAGGGAAAATCAGTGCGAATCTTTTAAAAATACTATTGCAATGATCTAAAGATCCCCAAAGTATTTTTAGTGTAGTCGAAAGGATTTTTCGATTTTTTTGACAATATTTTTAGAGTTTTTCGTCTAATCAACCGGAAGCAGTATCCATATCGGGTTAATTTCTTTTTCGCATCTTTTGACAATATTCTCGAAATGATCTAAATAACGCTAAAGTATTTTTTCGAGAAGTTGAAAGGATTTTTCGAATTTTTTGGCATTTGTTTAGGGATTTTTCATTTTTCAACTGTAAGTAGTGTCCGCGTTCATATAAAATTCTTTTTGGCATCTTTTAAAAATACTTTGGTATAATATCTCAATATCTCGAAATTATTTCCTTTATGGGTTTAATTTTTGTCAATTTGTTGGTTTTTTCATTTTTCAACCAGAAGTGGTGCCCGGATTGAACTAATTTTGCATCTTTTGAAAAAAAAGAAGATAAGATCTCCAGAATTTCGAGACCTGGGAAAGATTTTTCATTTTTTTTTACAATTCGTTTATGGTTTTCCGCTTTTCAATCGAAAGTTGTACCCGGTTTAGGCTAATTTTTTTATCGTTTTTAAATACTTTCGCAATCATCACCATCTTGTACTTTACTCCTAGACGTGGGAGCATCCATAAATGTCCGCCATAGCACTATATTTCTTGCCAATTCTTTGTTGGTCACGCCATTCCCTGCCTCTATTCTAATTTTCAAGTTTTTTTAGATCTGTCGGGACCGCCAAATATTGTTTAACATTTCGAAAGCTTACCGCTCTTTTTGAATTCGGCTCTTTATATTTGTTTCAGCTCCGACGTTACATGAAATATAGCTTCCAAGATATTGGAAACTCTCTAAATCATTTATTTGTTCACTCTCGATGGAAAGGGTACAAGGTGTTGTTGTACCCAGACAAAGCAGTTTTGTCTTTCCATAGTTAATTTTTAAATCCAGCTTATTTTACAAGTTGGCGTAATTTCGTCTCCATATCTGTTCTTGAATGTGACAAGAGAGATATCATCAGCAAAACAAAGATCTTTAATTGTGATCCGATAACCCATTGACTTTTGCAATGATCTAAAAAAGTTACTCAAAATATTTTTCGAGAAGTTGAAAGGATTTGTTGCATTTTTCGTCAATTTGTTTAGGGTTTTTTCATGTTTCAACCGGAAGTAGTATTCGTATCGGGCTTATTTCTTTTCGCATTTGGAGTCTCTAGGTCAAATATGATAACAGCTCCGAAACGATTTTTTTAAATAGCCGAAAAATGTGAGCATAGCATATAGATAAAGTTTTTTCCTGGTAAACATATTTGGTCCGAAATATATGAGCATATAAGTATATAGGCATTTTGGCTAATTCCTGACGACACGACTTAAGAGTGAATGATACAAGATTTTTTTAAAGGGGGAAATGTGAGGATGATCATGAGAGAGTTTGAGGAGTTTGGTCAATTTTAGTGTAACGGTAGGTTATAAGCGTTCTTATATACTCTGGGATTCCACCTGGGGTTTCTAGGTTGAAGACTTATTTTTTGTTGTTGTAAATATCTATTAGTTAACATTTTTTGTTCAAAAATGTGAACTAATAGAGAATGTTATGGATTTTGTCAGTTTTCAAATGTTAAAATATAGTAGCAGCATGCCAGTTATACTGGGAGCTCTCAGACCGATTTTTAATTTTTTTTGTGTCCGTTTTTGCTGCTAGTATAGCAGAATTTATCAAAAGAGAACAAGAGTTTGTTGAACTTTCCTATACGAAAGAGTGCTAAAATTGGACAAAAAACTATAAAATGGCGTATCTTTTGTTATAAGATCAGATTTTCAAAATATTTGAAATTATAGGTAAAGTAAAATAAAAAAAAAATAGGTTTAAAATTTGGCCTATAATATAAAAAATTAAAATACGTTCGTATATCATTTTTGCAATAACACATTTATTTAATATAAGTAATTGGTTTTAGTAAACATTTTTTTCCCATGAACATTTAATATATTTTTGTTTGATTTTAAAATATTTTTTTCATATTCTTTTTAAAAATTTAAAATTTTGGATTATATTTAGTTTTTAATAATTTTTTTTATTGGGCTTTTTTCTCTTTTTTATCGATATGATGATTCGTTTTAAAATGTTTTTTTTTTAATATTTAAACAAAAGAGTCCGCGAAGAGGTTTACCATCATTGTGTCCTTTACCATTGTATTGCTAGATTGTTAATCATACATAATACATGCCGAACGCCATGCCTTAGTAGTGTTCATAGAAGTCCATCATATTTATGGTGGAGTGTCGTCCTAACAACAGACCAATATTATTGGTGATCAGCGAGTTATATAATGAGAAACCGGATGTCTTGGTTTCGCTTATGAGAAGAACACTTGCAATTTAATGCATTTTTCTTAACTATTTATGTAATTGGATTTTATATATATATATATATTCAGAATATTTTGACGTTGAGGAAAATTTTTACCAAAAGCGCGATGAATTCAAGTTTACAATGTGTTGTCGTCAACTCTGTCAATTAAATTCAAAACCGACTTAACATACTTGACAATCCAATTTATAGATTGCAATGAAGATTTTTTAAAGAAATGCAATGAAGGTTTTTTAAAGAAATTGCATTTGCTGCGAAATTTCTATAGAGATGCCTCGGCTCTTATTAAAATACAATTATATTATTTTACAATATAACTATCACCAATGCTTTCCATTCAGCATTCAAAGACCGATCTCTCATAAATATTTAAAAAATATTTCATTTTACAATTAACGTTTTTTTTAATGCAATACAGACTGGTCATAAACATGTCAATTATCAAATGTTTTTTTCCGTTAATTTGAAATTGTTGTAAATTTTATAATATTCGAAACTAGCAAAACACTTTAAAATCAAACATGTTTTTTCGGGTCAACAATCGTAACTAAATTAATTTTTATATGAAGATAACTTCAACTTACCAAGTTCGCTCCTTGTGAATATTTATTTTTTTCAACACCAGCTGCAGTGCTATTTTCATCATAGAATATTAAAAACTTTTCAACTGTTCCAGTCGGTCTGGAAATCTAATTATCTGTTTATCTCAATTATATTTTTTTCTTAGTTTCAAACTTTTTTTTCCAATCTAAATTTATAAAGCTTAAATTATTTTTTATTTATTTTTTTTTATAAATAATATTTTTAGTTATTGTCATTTTTAACACTTAATTTTTTTTCAGTATCTTTATGTTTCCACGGTTTTCTTTTGCTGTTGTTGATGTGGTAGTTTTTTAAATTTTTTTTTTCGATTTTCTTTTTAAATTTAATTGACACAAATATAATTTGTATGTCACTTTTGACGGAGGATTTTTTGTATATAATTGGCATTTCAATAATTAATATGGTTGGTGGCTGTTTTTAGAATATTAGCATACATTATATTTTGATTGTAAAACAAAAATTGAGATGGAAAAGAGATATTTGAAAAAAATGTATATAAATTGGATGAGTACGAATAATGTGAAAATATTATGGCACAAACGAAATGTGACGTTGATTGTACAATCATCATCTCGTCATTTAATCCGTTCTCTAAATAGTTAGTATAGGCATCAATAATTTTGAAACTAAAAAAATGGTTAACATCAACAATTTGAGGAGAATTTTCATTTCATACGTAAAAACGTATAAACTTGTTTACCACTAAAATATGCTTCAGCGATATGGTCTTACTTTTTAGAATGAAAATAATCTATTGATGCATCTCGTTCTATTCGTTATGTTGATACTTTAGAATATTTTCACTAGAGCTTAAGAGCACCTTAACGGATGCAAAATGAATTTTTGAAAATAAAATCTTTCGATTAACTCGCAAATTTTTTAGTTAATAGCCAAATTCGGTTCTAGACGAGCCGGTTGCAGATAAATTTATTATTTTTAAAAACTAGACAAGCTAATAGAACAGGCATCAAAGTTTTAGACCAATATCATTGCCCTAATTACGTTAAACGCCTTAAACTCATTAAAATTATAGATTATTCAGTAAAAACTCAACCATCGATCAGATTCGACTTGTTACTGTAATTGAGAAGGCAATTGCAGAAGAGAAATATTTTCCTGCAGCATTCATATATTATGAAATTTAGGAACAGGCTAATCGGTTAATGAAAATTAATTCTTTTGTAATATTTTGGCTCTGAGCATTTAAGAAATGGTGTCAATTTACTAATACTGACAATAGTTGCACTATTTCTGGGCTAACCCAAAACGTACTAGATTATAAATACTACAGCTAACACCTGGGAAAACCCGAAATGTCAACTTTGCTTTTACGATTCAATATTTGGGCTTGTATTTATAATTTAGTACCGCTTTGGCTAACCCGTCATCTTATTATGCGTTCATACATCAGGGCCTGATATACAAAATGAGTCAAATATTAGTCACATAATTACTAACAACGTTTGACATCTTATTTGATACATCGTTTTTCGAACTTTCATTCAACTATGGCAAGGGTATCTGAAGGAAATGTCCTGGGACCCTTTTAACATTTACTGATACTAATGCAGGGGGTAACTTTGATGCACGTTTTGGCCCTCATCTTTCGATGAAATGTTTACATTTTTTTTACAGTAGTATTGTTAAATGAAATAAAAAAGAAGGTGGAAGATATACTTGAATTTTTTTTTCGTTATTTTATAATATTAAAAAAAAAACCGAATGTGAGCTTTAGTCCGTGTTTCAGAAAAATTGGTTCAAAAAATATACAAATTAAAATCGTGGAATAGTTTTTCCCAAATTTTATTTTGAAATTTAATTATAACAATTTTTCTATGAGTCTGATACGAAAAAAGTAGGATTTTTTTTTCTTTTTTACATTATTTGTACTAGTAGTTCCGCTATTCACCCTTAATCGCTGTAGGTCTGTACCAAGGTGTGAATTCTTGCTCTATATACTGCTGACTAACTTTCTACTTATTAGCACCACGTTAATTGGCACATATTCTGTATAAAGTGAACAGATATATCTGAGCCTATTGCAGTCGAAAATTTACCAAAATGCTCTTGACAAAGTAAGCAGATGGACAGTGGACTAGAAAATTAAATTTAATGAGCAGATTTAAGTCACATTTGAAAAATTTGCAAATCTTCAATAATTTAAAAATAATTTATATTTAAAAACATATATTTATTCAATTGTTCAAATATATTTTTCAACTGAGCAATAAAATACAACTTAAGAATCTTCATTTCCAATGAGAATATCTCTACTTTTCCATCTCTGTTTAAATTTAAAAATTTTACTGTGAATTCAAGTTATTGGATCAATTCAAAGGGGTCTTTAAATGTATATGAATATTGAACAGAATTTTTGTAATAAGTATATAAACTTAAAGCCAAATGTATATATAATAATATTGTATTTTTTCTATTACAATTATTAAAAAGATTATAGTGTTAAAGGAGGGTATTAGTAATTTTTTAAATTACTACTACCTCTCTGTTCTATAATCTATAAAATAAAAAAAAATAGACAAAACATATTACAATAGAACTGAATTATTATTTTAAAATTAAGCAAATATTATTTTAAAAACTAATCTATAATTGTTAAGCAAATTATCAAACTTATACATAATATGTACGAAAAATATGTATTCTTTTAGCAATATATATAATATAATATGTTGACAAAACAACAACAAATTATTAACTTAAAAATAAAGTTCTCTCATTTTACTGAAATACCACAGATAAAGGTACTTATGTAAAAAAAAAATAATAATCACAAATTATTAATTAATTTTCTGAATCTTAAATTAATAGTATATTCTTTTTTCATATAATTTTTGTGTAATTTTATTTTTTTATAAATAAAAATATATTATATTATTATATCAACAGACTTTTCTTCTTCGTCGTCGTCGCGTGACGTCGTCGTCGTATCCGTTACACCATTTTTCGATTTAAATAACAGAATATTAAATTTATTACAATATATGTGTGTGTGTTAAAGAAGAAAGTCATTTCTTTTTAATAAATTATCCGCTATGACTAAAATAGGGTAATAAATTGTAATTAATATTTAGAATTAATTATTGGTTTCATGCACGTGTATCAGCATGACAACAACAAAACAATTTAATTGTCTGTTTTAATAATGCGTTGGATCGATAACACCGCCTGGTCCGGGCAGAGCACTTGGACTATTCGTTAGATATGAATCGATTTGCTTGGCAGCTTGTCGTCCTTCGTTAATGGCCCATACTACCAGCGATTGGCCGCGACGACAATCTGAAACAAAATATTATTGCTTTTATAAAAAGAAGTAAAAAAAACCTATAAATATTTTGGTAAATTTTTATGATAATCCGGGGAGAATAAAAAATATTTACAAAGAGCGCCATTTGATTGATTTTAGTAAAAATAATGAGCTGCCAGTCAGCATGTCACAATAAAAATAGTTGCAAACAGATTCGATTCTCGTTCTCTGAATATTTTAGATTCTCCGGAATTTGATTAAAAATCGTTACTAGAATGTCAAAACACATAAAATCGACTTAAGCTAAAAATGGCAAGAAAATCGAATGATTCTGAAGAAAGATATGACTCTTTTTATATTTGGCGGCCTTTTTTTTAGTAACGATTTTTTGTTTTTATTTTATTGCTTTCAAAACAATAAAACAAGTAAATGTTAACTTAAAATCCGGTAAACATCGGATAACTAATTACAACGTTATTAACATTCTTCTCTATGGTTACCATCTTGAAAATTCGCCATTTTGTATTTTTTTTATCATTCAAATTTGTTTCTTGATTTCTCTGATCTAGTTCTTAGACAAAAAAAACAAAACTGGGAATAAATTAAAAACAATGTTTAAGTTTTCTGTTAAAGTTAAAGACTAAAAAATCAGCCGTTTTGAAAATATTTTTTCTGACAACATTATTTTTCAAAAATGATCGATCCTTTCTTAATACAATAAACTTTGTTTCATTTAAATCCGTTTATAAGTGGATAAGGTACAGAGTAAAATCTTTTAAAAGACGCCATCTTGAATAAGTTCGTCATTTTGAATTTTTGAAATTTACAAAAAAAAATCTCAAAAATCATAAAATGTTAATAATATGTAATTTTAAAATTTTAACAAAAGATGTTACTTTTTAAATGAGTTAAAAATGATTTTCGTTTTCTCCGCCATCTTGAATAACTTATCCGAAATTCATATTTTATACACGTAATAATAATAATAATTTGCCACTACAACCCGATTAGGGTTTTGGGCTAAACCATTATCACTGTTTTAATCTGATTGATTTATACTTGATTCTTTCATGACAAACCGTTTTTAATGTGGAATGTTTGAATGTAAGACTGACTGACTATGGGACTGACTGACAGTGGGACTGGCTGTTTGTGGAACTGACTGACAGTGGGACTGGCTGTTTGTGGAACTGACTGCCAGTGGGACTTATTGACTGTGGGTCTAATTGACAATTGACTGTGGGACTGCCGAACTGTGGGACTAACTGTCTATGGGACTGACTGAGAGTGAAACTGACTGATTGTGGGACTGACTGAATGTGGAACTGACTGACAGCGGAACTGACTGATTGTGGGACTGCCTGAATGTGGGACTGGCTGACTGTGGGACTGACTGGTAATGAGAGTATAAATGAAAAATAAAATTGTTGATCTAATTAATTTTTGATTTGGTAAAATCATGTATGCATTTTATTATTTTAATTAATTAACCTACCTCCAGCAGCAAATACTTTGGAAACAGATGAACCATACCCTCCATTCACAGCCTTAACATTACCACGATTATCCATTTCTAAATTTAATTCAGTTGGCACCGGTTTTTCGGGTCCCAAGAAACCCATGGCCAATAGAATTAGATCAGCCGCAAAATATTTCTCCGAACCAGCCACTTCTTTCATACTCCATTGACCATTTGCGGCCTGTGTCCACTCGACTTCGATTGTATTGACACCCGTAATGTTGCCATTTTCACCAATAAATTCTTTAGTCGTTGTACTATACTGACGTGGATCTTTGCCAAACTTAACCTTAACTTCTTCGTGCCCGTAGTCAACGCGGAATACTTTAGGCCATTGAGGCCATGGATTATCGTGAGCTCGACTTTTCGGTGGTTCCGGTAAAATCTCAAATGTTGTAATACTTTTGGCACCTTGACGCAATGACGTCGCAATACAATCACAACCCGTATCACCGCCGCCAATGATAATCACATTTTTACCTTCTGCCGAAATGATATCTTTACTGCCGCCCAATTGTTTCTTCTGACACGATTCCAAGAATTCCATGGCAAAATGAATGCCACCAAGATTACGATTGTTTAAGGGTAAATCACGTGGCCATGTTGCACCAGTCGTCAACAGCAGGGCATCATTATCTTGTAGAATATCGGCGGCCTTAATGTCTTTGCCAACGTTAACGTTTGTCTTGAAGATAATACCTTCGGCGGTCATTAAATCGATACGACGTTTGACCACATCTTTGGAAAGTTTCATAGTTGGAATGCCATATTGCAAGAGGCCACCCACTCTGTCGTTACGTTCATACACTGTAACCGTGTGTCCAACACGATTCAATTGAGCAGCTGCAGCCAAGCCAGACGGTCCTGAACCAACAATCGCGACTTTTTTGCCCGATCTAAATTCTGGTATTTGTGGTACAATCCATCCTTGTTCAAAAGCATGATCAATGATAGCACACTCGATGTTTTTAATTGTAACTGGTGGTTCGGATATGCCTAAGACACAGGCTCCTTCACATGGTGCCGGACAAACACGGCCCGTAAACTCTGGGAAATTATTCGTTTGCATCAATTGATTTAATGCCTCTTTCCATTCACCGTGGAATATTAAATCATTCCATTTTGGAATAATATTTCCCAACGGACAACCATGAATGTTCGACTGACAAAATGGCACACCACATTCCATACATCTGGCCGCTTGACCCTTTAGAGTTTTTCGTACGTTTTTGAAATTATACACTTCATCCCAATCCTTTTGACGTTCGCCAGCATTACGATAAATTGACGTTTCCCGCTTGTACTTCATAAAACCTCTTAGTTTATCATACTTTCTTTGTTCAAATGCAATATCTTCGACAGCCTCTTCGATGTCCTTGACGTTCGGCTCAACCACATGCCCGTTGTGTCCATTTTGCTGAGTTCCATTTGTCGTACCATTTGTGCCACCATTTTCAATGGCTTTTGTTTCAGATTTTGCGGCTTCCAGTGCTTGAGCTTCGATTGCCTCAAGTGCTCTCTGATATTCATAGGGGAAAACTTTAACGAATTTTACTGTTTCGGCTGGCCATGTTGTTAGGATTTTTTGTCCAACAACCGAACTATAAAACAAATTGAATTATTTAAAATCATTTTTTTCGTAGAAGATTTAATTCTTACCCGGTTAGTGCAACGAATTCTTCAAGTAAACTTTTAACAATTTTCTTATCCTTTTCTTTGTTCAATAAAAGTAATTCAACAGTTTCGGCATTAGTTTTGCCTCTAAACGATCCGTCAACATCATAAACATAGGCAATGCCACCCGACATACCGGCGGCAAAATTGCGACCAGTCAATCCTAAAATTAAAACTAAACCGCCGGTCATGTATTCACAGCCATGATCACCAACACCCTGAAAATGGTTTTTTCATGTTAAAAAAATTGTAATTTAAAACGAAAATTTGAGTTTCTCACCTCTACCACAGCCGTTACACCGGAATTACGAACACAAAACCGTTCGGCTGCAATGCCACGGAAAAATGCTTTGCCCGATGTGGCACCGTACAAACAAACATTACCCACAATTACATTTAAATGTGATTCAAATGTTGAGTTTTCTGGTGGTGTAATGACAATTTGACCACCGCACAAGCCTTTGCCAACATAATCGTTGGCGTCACCTTGCAAGGTAATGCTAACACCTTTCACCAAAAATGCACAGAAACTTTGACCAGCCGAACCGGTCAGTTTGATGTCAATGGAATAACCGTCTGGCAGACAATCATCACCGAATTTCCTAGTTGATGAAATTTTCAATTAATTAAAATTAAAATGTAAAAAATTTATACTAGTGAAAAAATAAGAGTAATTTTAAGTAGCGACATCTTACGGATCCTAGTTCAAACATTTAATTTTCTATACAAAAATCATTGTTTGATTTAGCATCCCTAAGATGTCGCTATACTGATATTTTTTCTAATTTCATCACTAATAATTATTAATCGATTGACCTACTTTGCAATTTCATAGCTCAAAGTTGAGGTATACGCACGCTCCTCATTATTTATGGTTGAAATAATTTCAATGGTCTTTTGGGTTCCATCCAAAACTGGTTGACACTTCTTGATTAGTTCATAATCGGCACGTTTTTCCAATGCAAAATCTTGTGCAACTGAACCGCCGATAATATTCGTACCCGGACGTAATTCTAATGCATTTTTCAACAGCAAAGACAAGTCCAATGTTGACGACTTTAGTGTGGTGTCTTTGCGAACCTTTAGAAAATCTGTACGGCCAATCAGTTGTTGGAATGTTTTGACACCAAGGTCTGCCATAATTGACCGAATCTGTAGTGAAATATCGTGTCATTAGGTTGAATAATATATTTCAAATTTTAAATTCACTTACATCTTCAGCCAACATAAAGAAGAAATTGATAACATGTTCTGGTTTGCCCGTGAATTTTTCTCGCAACACAGGATCTTGTGTGGCAATGCCAACTGGACATGTATTTAAATGACATTTTCGCATCATTGTACATCCCATTACAATCAATGGAGCCGTACTAAATCCAAATTCATCGGCACCCAATATGGCGGCCACAACAACATCGAATCCCGTTCGAAGTTGTCCGTCGGCTTGTAAAATAACTCTAAAATCATATCAAACATTACAACATGGAACAAATAATAAAAATATGATGAAAAAATGATTTACTAATTTGTTACTACCGCCGCCCGATACATCCAGAGAATAGATTCAACAACTGCCAAGCCTGGCTGCTGTACCGTAACCGTTTTTTTACTTTCTACAACACATTTTCCCCCTTTCATTCAGAACAACATATACGATCCGCGGTTTTGTGTACATGAGTTTATTTTTAATTGGGCATTAATTAAAATGGTAGGCGTAGAACTGAATCGGACCGGTTGATCGGATCTCTAATTCAGAAGTCGCGATTAACAAAACAAATGAAAATGAATCATTACCTTGATCGAAGATTATTTAAAACCAAAACTTGATGTGTTTCGGCCACACCCAATTCCCACGGTAGACCAGCCGATTTAATTCCAGTCCATGAGCTAGCACCAGTGCCACCGTCATGACCTGATACAACGACATGTTCACCTTTGCCCTAAAAGTAAACTGGTTATTATCAAAAGTACTGACCGAATTAAAATCTCAATAATACCTTTGCTACACCAGCAGCCACAACACCAACTCCAACCTCTGACACCAATTTGACGCTAATTCTGGCCTTAGGATTTGCCGATTTTAAATCATAAATAAGTTCGGCCAAATCTTCAATCGAATAAATGTCATGATGTGGTGGTGGTGAAATTAAACCGACACCTGGTACAGATCGGCGGACATCTGCAATGTCTTGTGTCACTTTATAGCCAGGTAATTCACCGCCTTCACCCGGTTTGGCACCTTGAGCCATCTTAATTTGTAAATCATCAGCATTTGCCAAATACGATGCTGTTACACCAAATCTACCAGATGCAACTTGTTTAATTGCTGAGCGACGATTATTTTCAACGTCTTGATCTATATTATGAAGAAATCGATTAGACAACATTTACCTAACAGATATTGAAAAACTTACTTAGATAACGATCAGCATTTTCACCACCTTCACCGGTATTACTTTTACCTCCAATTCGGTTCATGGTTACCGCCAATGTAGAATGGGCTTCCAATGAAATGCTGCCAAAACTCATAGCGCCAGTTGCAAATCGTTTAACAATTTCAGCAGCCGACTCAACTTCACTAATGTCAATCTTTGGGCGATCTTTAACCAATTCAAGTTGTCCTCTTATTGTGCACGCCTTAACACTAGCCAACGTAGATTCCTTGAATCGTTCGTAGGCTCCTTGATTTTTATTAACGGCAGCCTCTTGTAAATGTGCAATCGAACTAGGTTCGTTGATATGTCCCTCACCACCATGACGCCAATGAAATTGACCAGGATTACGTAGAATTTTTGTATCCGGACTAATTTTATCAAAAGTCATAATGTGACGTTCAATGCCTTCGGCAGCCAAAATATTCAATGTTACACCGCCCAGACGAGATTGTGTGCCTCGGAAACATCTGTCAATAACATCACTGCCCAAACCAACCGCCTCAAAGATCTGTGCACTCTTATAGGATTGTAATGTACTGATGCCCATTTTGGCCATTACCTTTGAAATTCCAGTTTCAATGGCCTGTGCATATGCTGTATATATTTGATCGTCTGTGGTGTTCGGATCAAGTACACATTCATCGCGTAGAGCAGCGGCTAATTCAAATGCTAAGTATGGACAAAGAGCATCAGCACCATAGCCCAATAGGACACACACGTGGTGCACTTCGCGTGCTTCGGCTGTTTCAACTATGATGCCGACTTTCATACGTAGACGTGATTCAATCAAATGATGATGCAAAGCGCCAAGCGCTAACAAAGCTGAAACTGGTGCATTCTTTTCACCAGCTGTGCGATCAGACAGAATTAAAATTTGATATCCATTTCGGGCAGCCTGTTCACCTTCCAAACAGATACGTGACAATGCATCACTATAACCGGTGGTGCCCTCATGTACAGGAAACGTAATGTCAATGACTTGTGTCTTCCAACCACGATGTGTATTACGTTTTAAAATTTCCGTATCGGCCACACTCAAAATTGGATTATGCAACCAGATCCGATGGACTTGTTCAGCCGATGGCTTCAATAGATTACCTTCTGGTCCCAGCGGACATTGCAGCGACATGACAATTTTCTCGCGGAACGGATCGATTGGTGGATTTGTCACTTGGGCAAATAGTTGTTTGAAATATTCATACGGTAACGGTTGGAATGTTGAAAGACATGCTAGCGGAGCATCATTGCCCATTGAACCGAGTGCCTCTTTCTTGTTCTTAAACATTGGAATCAACAACATATTTACAGTTTCGGTTGTGTAGCCAAACAGTGGTAGTCGTGGATCGAACAGTCCACGTTGATCAACACTCAGTTTAATATGATTCAACGATGGTTTATCATTTTTGTAGACATCTGCATTACGAATTTCGTCCATTGTAATCTAAAGGCGGAACAATAATATTTATATAATAACGTTTTTTTGTTTGTAAAGAACGTTAAAGAGGGTAACCCAAATAATTACAACAATTTCAAAGAAGCATTATTCGTTAGAATTTAAATTCAATGCAAAAAATTTATAATTTTAAGTAATTGTTCTATGAATTTTTCTAAGTACTACAAAAAAACTACGTTTATATCAAAATTCTATAAATCAACATCGCTTTAACTGATGTGTTGATGGCTATAAATACTAATAAAAAAAACTAATCTCGGTGATAAAACTGATCCTAATGATTCTTAGCACACCTTTATTGAAATTTTTACTATATTTACCGAGAGGGAAATCACTTACGGAAATCATGAGACAAGTGTGCGGAAATAAGATATCATTTCGGAAATCACGGAAATAATTTCGGAAATCAGAAATAATTTTCGGAAATCAGAAATCATTTTTGGAAATCAGAAATCATTTTCGGAAATCTGAAATAATTTTCGGAAATAATTTTGGAAATCAGAAATCATTTTCGGATATCAGAAATCATTTCGAAAATCACGAAAATCATTTCGATTTCGGAAATCAGAAATCATGGGACAACATTTTTGCACAAAGAGTTGCTAGATATTTCTGCTGCTTCGGGAATACAGTTTAATTTTTTTTTTATTTTTTACACATGCAATTCATATGCAACATTTTCTTGGAATTTTTTGACTATTTATTTTGTACACAAATTTTAGTAAAATTTTCACATAAAATTGTTTTTTCTGTCTGCATTCAAACTGCATTTGAATTAAAAGTGTATGCAAAATTACACAAAAACGTTTAATTTGTGTGCAATTCAAATACAATTTGAATGCAAAAATTATAGTAATAAGATGCTTAAAGATTGGTGTCATTTAAATTTACGTGCAAATTTAACTGAAGTTTTTCGATTGAATGAACGAATTAGAAATATATATGGAAGTAAAAATATAAAAATATTTTAAGCATTTTTATGCTTTTCTAAAATGGCCGAATAGAATAAAATACACTGCAAATTTTAAACAAAAATCATAGTAGTTATGTGTAAATATTGCTTTTTAAAAATTGAAAATGTATGGAAAATACTATTCACTTCACCCCTCAAAAATACTTCATTTATGAACTAAGAGTGCATCTCTTCTCTTACACTTCAGGTTTATTATTTTATTTTTTCATGTATATTTCTAATTCGTTGGATTGAATACACGCGTACTGAGTACTCTTGCCTCGACTTTTCCATAAGATTTTTCTTTGAATTTTACTGTTTTACTTAAGAATTCTTAACAATGGTAAAAGATAAACTATAACTACTTCCACTTATAAATCTCTTAAGATTTCTACACAAAGCTAATAAATTCCAATATTATTATTTTTAAATAATAGTAAAACGTTGGTGTTATCGATGACGTATAGTGTAAATAGATAATAAAAGCTTATTTATCTCAAATTTTTATTTTGATATAAATTCGTATTGTTGATTTGTTTATTAACCCTCATGCTATCCTTGGGTCAATATTTTAATCCACAACACCACATAAATAGATTTATAGTTGTTCAATCCAATTGAATACATTTTATAGATGATTTTTTATCATCAACAGTTATGTAACAAAATTCACATATAAAAAATAAATTAAATAAAATCTTTGGGTCACAAATGACCCATTACATTAAAAAAAGTTTTGCGAGCAACAAACGGGAACCAAAAAATAATTTTTATCGTTTAGACAAATTAATTGAAGACTAAATTCTTAATCATAATAATTAGAATTATACTTAAGGAATCAAATATGAGCCGCTTACCGTTATTTTGTTTAACCCTTTCAAACGCGACGTACAATATATTGTACATGGAATGCAAGGTGTATAGAGTAGAATAGGTGTGCGCAAAAAATACATAGAAAGATTTTGTGATGTCATTGGAACGGCAAGTA
>JANSTW010096889.1:0-18282 GCA_027564275.1 Diadocidia ferruginosa | reverse complement strand
AGTACTTTAAAACGTCTGGTATATCATTTATATATAATAAAAATAAAACAGGACCCAGTACGGATCCTTGAGGTACACCTTTACTCACTGGAAACATGTCAAAATAATCATCATCAATTTTAACGCACTGGGATCTATTAGTAAGATAATTATGAACTAAAGAGACGCACTATAGAGGAAAATGAAACCCAAAATTGTAAAAAAAAATATAGAAAGTGTCTTGCACCGAAAGTGCCTAGCACCGCAATTGTCTAGCACCGAAAGTGCATTAGCAAAATATAGCATGAGTCCTCTAATGCCAAAACAATACCAAAGCAGGGGGGTTTGAAGGCGGTAGCCCCCGTATTTTTAGATTTTTTTCTTTGACCCAGCCCCTATAATGTAAAATGAATTAAAATGTACTTTCGGTGCTAGGCAATTCGGTGCTAGACAATTCGGTGCTAGGCATTTTCGGTGCTAGGCACTTTCAGTGCAATGCGATTCGGTGCTAGGCATTTTCGGTGCTAGGCACTTCCGATGCTAGGCAGCTTCGCTGCTAGGCACTTTCGATGGTTAGGTTAAGAAAAAATCTAGTATGTATGGAAGGTACATCCGTTATACAATATAAAGAATTATAATGTATGCGGCATTTTATTACATAAAAATATGTTCATCATCATCATCGTGTCCTTTACTCCAAAGCGATGGAGTATAGGGACCTTTTTTCTATCTGATACCAAGGTTTTCATTGACGACTATATGAAAGGTGAAGTGTTATCAGCAACTCGCACTAGCCATTTATTTTTGGAGATCAGTGGGGCGGGTTTTACACTATATGAGGAACCCTATAAAAATATGTTGACAATTCGTAAATGTTAACCCTTTAACGTCTACCGGTAACCCTTAATATCAATATCATCGCATATATTTGAATTAAAACTAACAGTTGTACTTTTGTATATAAAAAGACAATATTCAAATATAAATTGGTTAATAGAATAAATGCAATGGAGTCCATATCAAGCAGTATTTTAGCTAATATTTAGGCAATCTCCGTCACTGCTTCAAAAATCGCAATATATACGTCGTTTTTTCGTTCTACTATATACAACAACATTATAAATAAACCTACATACACTCTAATAAAAATAAATCATCAATGTTACGATATAATAATATTATAAACTACATTCAAAATCGTGTGTGCTTTTTCTTAATTTTGTTTTTGCTAATTTTAATTTATTATAAATATATATTATGTACGATATACATATAGTAATAATATGAAATGTGCAAAGAGTGAGAGACCTTTGCAAAATTTGCGCTAGCAAATATTTTTTTTTATCGAGGTATATAAAATCGTGTATATAATGAATGGTATGTACACTAAAGAGAGAGCAAAATAATATACAGAAAAAAAATTATAAAAAAAAAATCGCGAATATATGGCAAACAACGGTTTCATTGCGTTTTTGGTGCGGTGCGCGGATTTTCCATAAGACTAGTGGTGCATTAGTAAAGTTGAACGCGGACGATCAAGAGCTTAGTCGTCGTCGCGGTTGCAAGAGCCCAAAATATACAAAACTTTTTTTGATATTTAACTTTGCTAGAACACATTTTTGTATAGTGCCGAGGTTGTTGTTGTTGTAACACATTTTGTTGTACATGGAATTTGGAAATACCTACATGAGTTGTATAGAGAGACTGTAGCAAAAATTTGTGCAAAATATTCAAAGCTAAACGAAATAATTACTTTTTTATTTTTTAAATAAATTTGAAACTTAATTTATATTTTTTCTATATTATATAAGAAAAAAAAATACTGTTGATATTATTGATATACGTTTACTTATTATTTTTTTAAGTGTATACTAAGAGTGGAAATTTAAAATAATTGTGACGAAAAGCTACAAAGTGTAAAAAAACGAATAATTCAAAAAACACAATTTTAAGTGATACAAAAACCAAACCACAACATTTACTGGATTATTAATGATATTTTTTTTATAAAAAGCTTTATTTTTATTAAAGCGCCAAACCAACCCAAAAGTGTCTTACCTTATAAAGAAAATTGAAAAGAAATACGATTTTCTAATAAATGCTTTTTTTTTTCCACCCCATTTTTTTGAAAGTGCATCCAAAATAATATGCAAACAGTGAAAATGATTTCATCATATAAAAATACTTAACGCAAAAAAAGTGTCTGTTAAATTTAAACATTTAAGCTTTTTTCTTGTATACGCAGTGAATATATTATGTGTACAACAATTACAGTTTATTATGAGACCAATAAAGTGCAGTTTTTTGACATTCTGGGATTATATCGTAGTTATTGATTGACGACAATAGTTAAACTTGTCAACGGCATTTATTTGACATTTTTTTGGTCGAAATAAGATCAAAAAAGTCTAAAAACTTAATAGTGAACTACATCCGGTTCGTTTAGTGGATACATATACACGGAGAGAAATACTCAAGAAAGGCGACATCTTTTGTTGTCTCGTCGTCGTCATCGTAACCAAAAAATTTATTTTTGGAATTAAATTTATTCTTTTTTTATTCAAAAGTACAGCAATATTTGGCTAAGTAAGTGTTTTTTTCGTTATTTGTTTTTACATTGCAATTTTTACTCATAAATATGATTGTGGAAAAAGATTTTTTCTTCTTCTAAAATTCTGTGCCAAATTTGCATAATTTAAATCTAATTGTTTTTATCCCTTTCATTTAGTATTCATATTCGTTATTACTCTTTTCGCAAATATCATGTAATTTGTAAAGCTATATAACTATAACATCAACCCTTTTTTGCATATAATAGTTATATTTTCTATATAAGGACAATAAAAAAGTCCTTACGCTGCAAGATATCTTCTTCGTGCCAGCTGGTTTTCTCCCTTTCCCTAACCAAATAAAAATGTAAGATGCACGGCATATATATATAGTTAGACGTGGAGAACAAATAATTCTCTCTTTCAACTTTTTAGTGAAAACAATTTTCAAGTTGTTTTTCTGCCATTATGTGTTGTGTGATAAGGAGAAAATCTCTATAAAATTTACAGACTGAAATTTTCTTATGGTCACTATTATGTATAAATGATACTCTTTTGTCCGAAAACGTTTGAAGAGGCAATTTTGACCAGCCTTTTTCAGTGTGTGTGTGTGTGTGTTTGTGTGCACAAGAAAATTCCCTCAAAACTTTTTTGAACACATATATCTTCAAAATTTGACGAAATTTTACGAAGTTTTTACCATACAATTCGCATGCATATAATGTTTGTGTTCTTCAAATGGTTTTTTTTGCCATAATTTTCTGTGTTAAATATTTGTGTATAGACCGGCAGCGTCTGCCTTAGAAAAGATTGTTGTTTTTAGAGTCGAAAACTCTGCGTGTATGTGAGTTTGTATATGCGTGTGAATCGCGAAAAAATTTAATTCTTTTTCTTTTACGAAAATCGGTTAATGAAGCCACAAAATAGCGAATATCTTTTGCGTTTAGTATAGACGAAACGTTGCAAGTGTTTTTTTTTGTTATGTATGTGAGTGCAATGTATAGGGTGTGTGGTAATTGTAAAATGAATTGTTTTAGTGAATTTTAAGGACATAATTAAAAAAAAAACTTAATAGTGTTGACCACAAAAGGATATCCGTGTTTAATCAATTTGATGGTTTGTTAGAATATTTTTATATTTTTTATGAAAATTTAGTTACTTTTATATTTTATTTCATTTTTAAATATGCAATTCGACCACGTGTTTTTTAATCTTTTCAATTTAAATTATTTCTAAATTAACTATTAGTATTTTTTCAAGGATTATATTATAATAATGAATACTGTAAATAAAAAAAGGAATAATACATTAATACATACTAGCGACCAAGAAAGTGATCTTTTTTTTATCTTCGCGACCATAAATCATTATTGCTAATAGAATTTCATTGCAATTAGAACTTAAATAAAAAAAAAACAAAAAAATTGAACTTTGTTGCTTTGAAGTCTCGTTTTTTTTACCAACCATAGCATTTGCCTATATAGAACCAACAGTATTAAAACTGTATGGAATTAAAATAAAATAAAATCTATAAAGGAAAAAAACTTGCCCAATTGCCCCATACTCACACCGTACTGGTTAAATTTGTTAGACTTTTTAACATTTTATTATCATTTTTTACTTGTCAAGTCATAAAAAATAGATAACTACTAAATTTTGAAAACAGTGGTGACAGCGGTGGGATTCTATATTGATGAGATATGTGGTTAGACTTTTTATTAGTTTTTTGCCATTCATCTATTTCTATTTTATGAAATCAAATGTAAAAAAGATATGTAAAATTAAAAAAAAAATGGAAATAGGTTTAAAAACAACAGTGGTGACAGCGGTGGGATACACATCGTTCTGGTTAAGTTCCTTTGTCAGGATTTTTATCAGTATATTATTTATAATTTTTCTAATTCTGAAGTCGATAAAAATATAAAATAAGAAAATTTATTCATTTTAAAAATTAGGGAAATAGGTTTTAAAGTAAAAAGAAATACATTGGTGACAGCGGTGGGATTATGTATACACATCGTTTGTTAAATTTCTTTGTTAGACTTTTTTACAGTTTTAAAGTTTATTTTTGTTTCTGAAATCGAAAAAAAAAATTAAATTTATTTGTTTTGAAAATTAAATAAAGAAATACATTGGTGACAGCGGTGGGATTCTATATAAACAGCGTTCTGGTTAAGCTCCTTTGTTAGACTGTTTAACAATTTGTTGCGATTTGGTTTATTTCTCAAGTCGAAAAATTATACAACTTATAAATTTTAAAAATTGAAAAAAAGATCTTTAAAGTAAAAAAAAACATTGGTGACAGCGGTGGGATTCTACCTAGATTTCACGTATTGTTTTTAAGCTCATTTCTTTTAATCAAAAAATCTAGTTTGGAAAAAATATTTTTTTTTTACAATATTAGAAATGTAATATTATTTTTCCCTGAAAAATTAAGATTTTCTTACTTTCTTTATTTTAAATATAATTTCTATAGATACTAAAGTGTGCTCTATTTTATTGTTGCGTCATTTGGTAAAAAAAATATGAAAAGGCATCCAAAGTATTGCCAACTTGGCGATTTCCTTTCGGCATTTTAAATTTCGATGGAAATAACGGATTACTTAGAATATGTTTTTTTTAATTGGCAAACTTCAAAGAAAATTAGTTATCGTCATTTTGCGAAAAAATAAATAAATAAACAGTATACCATGACTTCCGTTTTGTTTGTTAATACAATTTTTTTTCTTTTGAATTTCGCCTAAAGGAAATGACAAATTATAATTTAAAAAATTATTAGAATTTAAATTTATTTTAAAGTAATTTGTAAATTAGTTAGAAAATAAAAATATATAAATTGCATAGAAATTTTGATTGTAAATTAACAGAGAACGATGGCTTTATAAGGGTATAGCTTCAACTTCAGTATTTTTTCAAATCACCAATATATACAAATTTCGGGTTAAGCGCTTACCTTTTTTCACAAATTTTAATAAATATCAAATTTGATCGAGATTTGAAATTGGTGTAAATTGGCGAGTATCTGCGGGTATATCACTGCAAATAATTTTACACCTTCTGTGTATTTATTTTTACACAGATACGCGCATAATACACAGGCAATTCAAAATTACACAGAAAAATGTAATTTTACACAAAACGTAGATTTTTTTGCCCTATTTTTTTGCAATAATTTGTTTACACCATTCTGTGAAATACCAATAATACGCCGAAAAGTGCAAAAAGTATAAATTTACACAGTTATATGTGTTTTACCGGTGTAACATTTGGCTGTCTGTGTTTAATTACACAGAAATGTGCATAATTTAAAAGTGATTTTTCTGTGTAAATTTTTACAGATTAATGTATGTTAAAATCATTTCGCATGTGTAAAAATAAATTTTAAATAATTAAATATGTGTTGACCGTGTAAAATAACACTTTCGATTTTTAAAATTACACAAATCTGTTAAATCCATCAATATTTTTTGTAAACAAAATTAAACTAAGGCATAAAATATTAATAAAATTTGTATATTGTTCATTATCACAGTTCTGTAATTTATCACTTTATCGTGAATATTTTTCACCTATCTGTGAATAAATTAAATAAAATTAAACACCGGACTTCTCGAAAAAAAAAACACTTTTCTATGATAAATTACACAACTTACTGTGTAAATATTACACAGTTTTTTTAAGCATATATTTTATATTGCCTGTGTAAATTTTTGTTTGCACAGATTTTTACACCCTGCCGCGTACGAGAATGGATGCAGATTTTATTTGCAGTGATAAGAATTTAGTCGTGCATGATAGATGATAACCCGAATTCACAGTCATTTGAAGACGTAAACATGATACCAGAAATCTATCGTTTTTACTATTGCCAAAATAAGATTAAATAATATTTGTTTATTTCTGAACATGTGATTTTGTGAATGCTTGTCATTACAGACCGTAGTTTGGGTCAACTTAGAAGAGATATAATAATTTCATGTATATTTGAACCCATTTTTTTGTGGTTTGTTTTGTTTTTGTCCATTACAATGTTATTGTTTTTATAGTTCATAACCTGAACTGGCTTAAAAACCAACAGGGAGTTCCTGTTGGTTTTAATGAACATATATGTTACCATTACAGTGTGAGGACCTGATAATGGTTCGGCCTGTAACAAATTTAAAGTAAATTTGGTCAAGGATTTCTATTTTTCGGAGAATAGGAGTTAATATTTAATACCAAATTTTTAGGAAAATTAAATTATATATTGACCGCTGACAATATTATAGCATTTAAAAAAAAAGAATGATCGACGAGGCCGTTTGGCCGCTGCATTTTTATATATCTCCACCATAAAATTTTAGTTTTACACACGGAGAGAAAAAATCAGACTCGTTATATACTTGGATCTAGTAATTTTGCTATCGGTTTTGCTTCTACTTTTGATTTGCTTGATTCACGGAAGCTTTTAATTTGACTTAATATACTAAATTTTAGTTAACAATACTATACTATAGCGATATGTATGTTTGTGGAAGCTTTTTTAAGCTATAATTTTCTTGTGTCGATATGTCTAGTATTTAATTGTTTTTGGTTAAACCTTTCATATAGAAAATCATTTCAAGAATTTTGTTATACATGTATAATGCTGTAGGTTTCTGTTCTATAACTTCATCAGATCTTAATGTATTTGTAAAATTAAAAGCTTTACAAGCTCTATTTACTAAGCAAAATGGTTTAAAACCAATTTTTTTCGATTTTAAAATTTTTTCGGCCAAAAAATGAATGTCATTTTATTTATATATTTGCAAATATGCGAGATTGTGGTAATGGAATTATAAAAAAGCCGTCTATATATAAAATAAAATATATACATAACCTCTAACAATAATATGGCATATACTAATAATACCACCACCGGTATGCATACAAGTATAGCGAAAAAAGAAAAAGTAAATTCGCGAATTCTCTCGCACATTTAGATAAAAGTTTCAAGTCTTTCTTACATATATTATAATTATTATAAATAAAATAAAATTATATTTTTGTATTGTATTATATGGGTACGATTTTAATACACATGTGAGAAATATAATATATTTAACCGAACTCATATGTACGCGTACATATATACATTGGGTGTACCGAGAATTTGAAAATCCGATGATTTTGCATTTGTTCGTGCGGGCTTTTGAGTTTAGTTTTTTTTCCACTTTTTTTTGTCGCTTGCAAATACGATCCTTTGCACAATTTATATTTTATATAAAAAAAAAATTATACTCTCCGTATATAATATTTTGCTGCCGTGCCGCTATTAAATATATATACGGTGACGTAGCGACCGCCATTACATCGGCGTAGTTTTGGTGTCTCTGTTGTGTGTATAGAAAAAATTTAAAGGTAATAAATTTATTGGGAATTTAGTACCAAATCTAATAACAATGGGGTAGTTTGTGTATATTATGAGTGTACACCCAATTCAGTGAAATTTCAAAAAGTGCATTTGACCAGCCGAATAACCTTAAAGTGTTGAGGCTAACTCTATAGATAAAATTGACGAAGAAAAAATCAGTGAGTTCAGTTTTTTTTTCTTGATCTCATACAATGTGAAATTTGTTAAGAGTTTTTTTTTGGTGTGACATTGTGAAAAGAATTTTGATAATTCTTACAAAGAGTGAACCAATTTTTGGATAAAACCTAACCGTTTCGATTGTACCGCAGAGGCTAATTTACCGGCCGGTTTGCAATATACATGATTTTTCCCAATTTTATTAGTTATATAAAAAGCCTGTCCAAATAATCGAAAAAAATTCCCAACAAAATGCATCCCAATATAATTGCAGATCTTATTATTGCAACCTATATGGCGCTCATTTTAATTTTTTATAATTATATTTAAAAAAAACCACCATTTTGTTTTTTTCTTCGCCCAACGATTGCAACAGCCGAATGTGCATCAGTTTTTTTTTTACTTTTTGTGGAAGCTCAACTTTATATGGCAAAAAATGCATTGTGCATGTATTGTATGCGTGCGTACACATCAGCAAAAAATTTATGAAGCGCATTTTTTCGGAGCTTTTAGCGCTGAGCTTTTGTGCATACCATATGCAACCACGTGTCCAATTTTTGTTATAAATAAAATTAATTAATAATTTTTTCAACAAAATTAAACATTTTTATTGCACAATATGCACAATGTATGTATATGTATACAACACCATAATACTAATACTAAAATAAAACAATTTCTATATACATTTTTCATTGCCATACCGGCTTCCGTTTTATAATAACGAAAAAGTTTGCCTAACAACCACGCAAAGTTATCGAAAAATGTTCTCTTACTCACAAGGCTTTATATACACGAGAGGTTTCTCTCATTCGATGAGCTTTTTCATTGTACATACAGCAGACATGACAAAGTTCTTAGAGAAAGTTTTTTTTTCGTGTGTTGGTGGAAAATTGCATTACGCGAGATTATTACAACATTTCTGGGGTGTTGAGTTTTAGTTGTTCGACGGTCGATTGCAGGAAAACTGTGCACATATAGTACAGTATAAAGTTTCCCCATACCTTTCGCATATATATGATAAAATATGTGCGGACGCGGATAAGGTTATAGACACTGCTGTCTAAGAGTACACTGGAAAATATATTGTGTCTGTTGTGTCTGTGTGGTTGCGGTGTTAATTTTTCCAGGGTGTGATTTTTTTAGATTGTGTTTTTCCTTCTATTCGAACGGTGATTCTTCAAACTGTATAGAAAAGTATTAGAACATTGTGTTGTGCGGTTTTTGTTTATAAATAAAATATTAATGAATGAAAATACATTTATTATGTACAACCAAATTGTAATATAATACATGCCGGAAAATTCCGGGAATTTTCTTTCTGTTCATAAACTATATAACTGTATATAATTAAATAATTAAATATGTTTTATTGTTAAAAAAATCGTTGAAATTTGTGATTTAATTTTGTTAAAAGATTGAATAGAGTATAGAGGTAATTTATAAATATAGGCTTGCATAGAATTTTGTAAAAACGTTTGATCCAAATTATAATAAATCGCATTTGTTTGACAATAGAGTTTATTATCCTTAATGAAATCTTGATCGATTTTTAATTTTTATATAAAATTTTGCGATTGTTTTGATTAAATTGTTATTGCATGCTACTGTATACTGAAGAGGTTTAAATATTTTAACGAAACGTGAATATAAATAAAAATTAGTTTAATTTTTTTTTCATAAGCCTGCACAGGACCATTAAACCTTTGAGATTCAAAAATGTCCTGCTTGAGATGGATATTTGCTTCTTGGGTTTTTTATACTATTTTCTACAGTTATGACGGATAAGCAAAAGAAATACAAAATATAAAGTTGTTATTAGCCTGGGACATATACATTTGTCCCAAAGATTCTTAAAGGTAACAACACAATTATATGGAAAAATTAAAACCAGCTTCAGTTGTTGGGACACTATAGGTTTTTTCCCAGTTCCTAGAGAAGCTTAAAGTTTGTATGTTGGCGCCCCAACGAAATATCAATATTTACTTATGAAGATTGTTTGGTATCAAATGAAAGATCTTAAAAATAGAAATAATTTCAGTTTTTGGAACCGGTGTTATTACACAAGCAAATATATTCGTCCCTCCAATATTTCCTGCTTATTTGTAAGACATTCTGCCACCTATCTGAGGGGTCATTCATATTTACCGAGTTACAGGGGTTTTAAATTTTTTGCACAGTTTTAGTAAAATGAAAATATTTCTTTTATTTTTCACACGATTTAAATAAAGTAAGCAGGATTAAATAGGGTATTAGTAAGCTTACCAAATAAACAAAAGTTTATTCTACAAAAGTAGGTATTACAGATTACCAGAAAATTACATTCGAAATAAAAAATTGGAAAAATTACCCTATGTTTTTACTTTATTTAGTAGTACATAAAACCGAAAAAGGTGTAGTTAGCCTATATTTTTTTGTTTAGATTTTGAAAGTTTATTAGATTCTAAATAAATGCTATCATCATTCATTTATCGATATTTCTCATAGTTTCTGAGTTTTAACGCCTCAAACATTGTTAGAACTGTAATAAAATGAGTGTTTTTGGCACATTTTCTAATTAATATTTCCTATATAATATGAATAAATTTCTCTTAAATATAAAATACTATCGTATTATAAGATTCTGCAAATTTATTCCAAAAATACTAAAACTATATCAAAATATTTACACTTTATAACAATTTAATTATTGCAAAATATATTGCAAATTATATGTTGTATGCGGTATATAATTTTCATACGTACTTATAAATTCGCGTATTAATTTACAGCTCCAGGCAGACATGTAACAGTATTATTTATTTTGTGAAGGCATAAAGCCATATAACCACAAAATTATTAATAAATACATTTTAGACAGATAGTAAAAAGCTTTCTCATGCTACTTTATATATACAATATAAATTGCATTGTGTTTATTAAATTTTTGCCTAGCTTTCGATTCTGCAGTAAAGCGCATATATATGACGCATTAAAAGGCTAAGTGGGAAATGTCTGTTTTTGTATTTTTCAATATAAAAGCTTTAAAATTTGTTTGTCTGATACATTTGTTCTATGTTTCTTAAATATTATCATAACTAAATTTTGTTTGCTCAAGGTATAAAGAACAATTTGTATAATCAAAGACAATGTAAATAAAGACATGCAGACACAAGAAAATGATAGCTAAAAAAAACGTCCACGGACATACATATCGCTATAGTCTCTCCCGGTTGCGTTGTAAAATTAAGTTTGTTTGTGGAGACGTAAAACAATGCAGCGGCAAAACAGCCGTGTCGAAATTTCTATATTTAAATTGTCTTTGGTATGATACATTGGTGGAGAAAAAACATTTTAATAAAAGTGGACATTTCTCCCTTTGTATGAATGCCACAGATACATTATGGTATCAAATGTAACACCATGGCATTCGTGGTTTTGGAAGCATTTTATATGAAATTATTTAAAATATAACGTATAACTTTACTTATATACCCAAGGTATTTCAGAAAATTCATAATAAAATTAACATTTTTAATTTTATGTAAAATTAAAATATCGCATTTATATAAAATGTTGATAATACGAATTAAATATTTTTTAAGTTACAAATGCAACTTATCGTATAATATAATTTCTTTTGTGCATGTTATTCTTATTCAGCTGCACATATTTTATAATTATCATTATTATTAATAATTTTTGATAAGACATGTAAATGTGAACTTTTGTCTCGTATGTTCGATTGTAATAAATTCGATGAAATTATTTTAAATTGCATATAATATATTGAACTTTGATATTTTCGGTATCGAAACTTCGAGCAAAACTTGATTTTTAACAACTGCTCAAACTTAAATAATAAATTTTCTAATCATTTATCCAATAAAATTGTTTTTACGATTCTATTATTCAATCTTAAAGATTAAAAGACAATTTAAAAGTGCTAATATAAACGAAAATGTACTAAATTCATTCACAAATTTTAAAAGGAGGCATTCGGTAACTCTCTTCTCAACTAAATTCATGTTTTTTGTAAGTAGATCTCGCAATATTATCTATTTTGTTTTATATATATTTGAACTTCTTTTTGATTTTGCACACACAAAAGATGAAAAAGTGACCCCCTTTCTTTAAAAAAAAATTCGTAAGTTTCGAGAAGGACGACATATTATATAAAATAAGGTGACTTTTTGAAAGGAAGTAGTCAGTAGTTCTTTCAAAAAGACATCCCTATCCTAGAAAAACACCACACCCTGTTCTTCTAGAGGTAACCCATCCTCATTCAAAAATCATATTTTCCACAGAGTTACTTCTTTTTTCCACAAAAATTCGTATTTCTCCCAAAAGTCACACTTCTTCAAGAAGTACGAAATTTAAAAGAATATGTAGGGTGACATTTTGAAAGGAATTAGTAGTTTCTTCAAAAAATAAACCCTATATCCCGAAAAACAACACATTTCATTCTTAAGCGTCACTCATATTTATTTAAAAACCCACTACAATTTTCTCATCAAATTCTCTTCTTTCTCGTACCGAAACCTTGCTTTTCTCAAAAGTCATCACGAAAATCTTTCGTAAACCAATTTTTAATATAAAAAAATTATGAGGACTCCCAAATCCACTTCACACTTTGTATAAGAGTGTTAGATAAGTGCCCCTGAACAACGCATTTTGAAGTAACCAATCTGACATTTTCCATAAAGTCACTTCTTTTTTTCATAAAGTTTCTTATTTCTCCCAAAAGTCACACTTCTTCATGAAGAACGAAATTTAAAGGTATAGGGTGACTTTTTGAAAGGAATTAGTTAGTAATTTTTTCAAAAAGTCTGCTTTATCCCGAAAATTATTCTTCAAAGGGTCATATTTATTCAAAAATCCACTATAAAGTCACTTTTTTTTCCTCAAAATCTCTTCTTTGTCTCGTACCGAAACCTTGCTTTTCTCAAAAGCGATCACGAAAATCTTTCGTGAAACAATTTTAAATGTAAAAAAAAAATGATGAGGACTCCCAAATCCACTTTAAACTTTTTTTTTATAAGGGTGTTAGATTAGTGTCCCAGAACAACGCTTTTTGAAGTAACCAACATAACCTTTTCCACACAGTCACTCCTTTTTTTCCAGAGAGTTTCTTATTTCTTCCAAGTCACACTTCGTCAAGAATTTTAAAGGCATAGGGTGACTTTTTGAATAGAATTAGGCCACCCAAATTTAATAAAAAATCCACTACATAAGTAACTTCTTTCTCCTCAAAGTCTCTTCTTTGTACCTAAAGTCACAGTTCTTCCTCGTACAGAAACCTTGCTTTGCTCAAAAGTTATCACGAAAATCTTTCGAAAACCAATATTTTCTTTAGTGTTGTTTCTACGCGACCTCATATTTTTTTCAAAATATTGCGATTATTTTAATATTCTTTATTCAAAGCTTCCGAATCCTATTCACACTTTGTATAAATGTATAGGGGTGTTAGATTAGTACCCCTGAACAACGCCTTTTCAAGTAACCAACGTAACCTTTTCTACAAAGCCACTTTATTTTTTAGCCTATCTCCCAAAAGTCACACTTCTTCAAAAAGTATAAAATTCAAAGGTATTGTATTGTGACTTTTTGAAAGAAATTACTCAGTAATTTGTTCAAAACGTCAGCCTTATCCCAAAAAAATCTTCTAAGAGTAACTCATATTTATTCAAAAATCCATTACAAAACACTACTTTTCTCTTCAAAGTCTCTTCTTTGCCCCAAAATACACAATTCTTCCTCATATATAGAAACCTTGCTTTGCTCAAAAGTCATCACGAAAATCTTTCGCAACGCTTTTTAATGTAGTTTGAAGTTTGGAGTTTACATACTAAAAACATAATCGCAGAGGTAGATATGACGGTGATCGACTGAAGAGGTTACCGCAGAATTGGTTAAAAAATTATCTTCCCTTTAAGGCCCGAATTAAATTTTTCGAGGATTTATTTAATTATAAAAAGTTATTTTGGGAATACAAGAAAACGGAACAGAGTTAAAAACATATTCGAGGTTACTTAAAAAAAAATTGAAATTTAGGAACAGGCTAATCGGTAAACAAATAGTGAATACTTTTGTGATATTATTGGCTCTGGCTTTCGCTTCAAAAAATGGCGTCAATTTACTCATACCGATAAAAGTTGCACTTTCTAGGCTAATCCGTCATCAGTGGAGTTGGATAAACATCCTCCATCAGATAGGGCCAAATAGGAATTCTTTCAATTCCACTAAGGAATTGAAGCCGGTTTAGCTCTAGCGAATTATAAAATGGAATGGTAAAAATAAAATGATACTTTACTTTTTAAGTCAATAATAATAATAATAACACCATCAAAATGTTGAATTTTATTTTCAATATTTAAAGTCCTTATAATTTCATTGTATGTATATTATTAACATTCCCCTAACAAACATTCCTGTAACAATATTTGGAAGAAATCCTAGAGGATAAATATTTTCCTTTAATTTATATTGAACAATTTTATTTACCTTGAAATGCAATAACACACATTTTACCGAGTTATAAATTACATAATAGAAATTGTTCACAAAAATAGAACGCACGGGCGCACTTTTTCTATTTTCTAAATTTTCTTTTTTTTCTTCTTCATTCTTTTTGTTATTCTCTATTAATATCATTTTCATGTTCATAATGTGTGAAAAATTATTGTATAATAAATTTGGTGGTGCAAATGCGATCAATGCTTTGTACAATTTATATTTATTTTGGGAACTTATGTGTAAATGTTCATGCAATTCTAAAAGCGATTGTTAACTTATCATTTTTTTCTTCTAAATAAAATTGTTAATTTGTAATTCTTATTTTTTAATTAACAAGCCTTCCACTGAATGGATTTTTGTTCTACAAAAATATTTGTCTTATCATAAACCACAGAGCTTTATCAATATTTTGTAAATAAATAAAAAAATGTATAAATAAATGTTAATGAACTTAACTCTTGATACAATAAACTGTTTATGTACAAAAATGTTGCATGCGCTAAATTTATACATATAGCTCAATGTAGGATTTATTGAGGGTTCATTGACAGGCAATATAATGTACATAAACCAACTGTATATAAAACATCAAATTCCTTGAACACATTTTACCTAAATACACCTACCACACAATCTAAAAAAGGGTGGCAGAGGGTTGTTTATATACAATATACCTATACAGAAGTTCAAAATAAAATCACAACATTTTATATATTATTTTGTCGGTAGATTTTTCATTGAGGTTAAACATTTTTCAGAGGTTTATAACACCGCATCAGATGATTTAATATAAAGATTTTAAGTAACTACGTGTATTTTGTTTGGAATCAACCATATGATACAAAAGCTTAAATCGACAAATATATAATAAAATCAGACTGGTATTTATTTTGTATAATATTGTTAAACGGAACCGAAATGTCTGGTCCCTGCAATCTATATACCTGCAAAGTGGTGAATTAAATCATGATATATAATAATAAATGTACTTATCGTACAGAACCATAAGGTGTCTTGTATTTAGATGAGGGTGGTGTTCAGAGAAGCTTTTATGTAGTCGGTACAATATTTCTATATCCTTTTTACCCTTCAATGCATGACTCTTTTTGGTAAGAAATATATTTTTTTCCAAAAGCCGATGGTCTAGATTATCGGACAAATATTGGGTCAAAGAAAATCGAGGAAAACTCATTTTCCTGGTTGTATCATATATGATACATCATGGATTCACGTATTAAAAAAATGCTAATTTTCCACATATAATTCGTTTTCAAATTTCTTTAAAAAAAAAGGAATTTTACAGCATTTTAGGTAATTCAATAAATGGATTAATTAATATTTATATAATAACACATAAAAATTAAATAATAAAGTTTTAGTTTAGCCTTTATTTTAAAAATATGGATTAAAAATATGTAAAAATTATTGGCCGTGTTGTTACGATCCGTATTGAAGCAAAAAAAAATCGAACATGTTTTAAAGTAAACATAAGATACACTTGGGTAACCAGTTGGTTAGTCTTACACGGGTATCGATAAACCTTGGTTTGCACATCATTAATGCGAACAGTTTGGTCTTTTCTTCTTAGCTACTAGCTATTGGTTCAAACCATTAGAAGTGCATCCACAAGGGTTTGATGATTGGTTGACTTTTCACAAACTCTCTGCAATTTGAATTCGAAACTCAGCTAAAGATAGTAATGGTTTTTCTTTACGATTTTTTTTTAAATCTTTTAATTTTTCAGCACAGATTTCAGTTGTATCATATATTTTTCAATTGTTTATTGCTAAACGCATATTGTATCATATATGATACAACCAAATGAATAAAATATAAGCACGTATACAATTAAATGAAGTTGATTTTAAAATTTTAACTGTAAATTTATTATTTTTGTGTTAGCTAATTCTCCTTGATTTTACCGAAAAATTAGAAATCATAAGACAAAATTTTTTCTAGCGATCTCTCTATGAAGAAGTACTAAACGGCTAACGGTTTTTATTCTAAATTTTGTCTTTTTTTTAGTTCATGCTAGTATACAACTTATTTAAAAACTAACCGTTAAAACACGATTTTTCGAAAGCAAAAAAACTTACATTCCCATTTAAAATATTTTTAAATTTGACCTAATGTTCTATAGGTGACTTCATGTAATAAAAAACTCTATTGATTTTGTCTGTACACTTTATGCTGCTGCACACAGAATATATATTGCTTTATGCCGCAGTAAACATTTTTAAAACAATTTTTTATTATGGTATTTGTGATATATCGAGCAATTTAACCAGGCAGTGTTAGCCCTCTCCACATACCTATATAGCCAGGCTTTTATATGTTTCGAACTTTTGGTATAATATTATTTCAATTACATATGATAGTATTTGTCGTTTACAATTTGTAACAGCATATAGAAGAGCTTTATATTTATATATAAATAGACGCACCAAACTAGGAAGGCTGGCAGACATTGCATGTGATGTTGTTTAAAGTAAGGGTTCTTTTTTAAATTCAATTATTGAGCTTTCTAAATTTGGTTTGAAATTGTTTATATTTGGTCGTGAAAACTTGCAAATCTCGTAAGTGAATCATTTCAAAAGTTTAATTATATTTAAATATTTAATGCTGTTGGTTTCTGTTCTATTGTAACTTCATCAGCTCGACGTCCAACATTTTTATGGCTTCTTTGTATGACCTTATTTCTAAGATATTTTTATTCTTCTATATATATCCAAATTTCAGTGATTCATGGAAAATTTATTATTTTTATATATGACGTGAAGCCTCTGGTAGTTAGTTTTCTCTGTGCTCTTATAGCATGATTTTCATCGACGATCATATCAAAGGTGTAAAGCGTTGTCAGCAAGTCCATTTTTTCAGGCTCAGTGGGGCAGAATTTTATACTGCAGAAGAAAATCTGTTTATTGGTGTTATATAAGTTGGACTAACTATATCCGAACAACTTTTCTCAATACTTCTGGTATGAACTAAAATCAATTAATAAGCGATGTAATTCCTGTTGTACCGACTGACTGTGGGAATAACTGACTGTAGGACTGACTGACTGTAGGACTGACTGATTGTGGGACTAACTGACTGTGGGACTGAGTAACTGTGGGACTGACTGACTGTGGGACTGACTGACTGTGGGACTGACTGACTGACTGTGGAACTGACTGACAGTGGAACTGACTGACAGTGGAACTGACTGATTTTGGGACTGACTCACTGTAGGACTAGCTGACTTTGGGACTGACTATTTGTTGGACTGACTGACTGTGAAACTGACTGACTTTTATATTTTTCCTTAAAAATAAAAAACTGACTGTAGGAATGCGTGACTGTGGGACTGACTCTGTGGGAATCACAGACTGTAGGACTGACTGATTGTGGGACTCACTGATTGTGGGACTGACTGAATGTGGGACTGACTGACTGTGGGACTGACTGAATTTGGGACTGACTTACTGTAGGACTGACTTACTGTAGAACTGACTTACTGTAGGACTGACTTACTGTAGGACTGACTATAGTGAGGGATTGCCTACTTGTCGGACTGACTGACTTTTATATTTTTCCTTAAAAATAAACTGAAAACGGACTTAGGAGTTTTTCAAATTTCTACGAACCAAATAAGTGTCTACAAAATATTTCTAATTTAAATTACATACATTTATATTTTAAATGAGTTTTTAATTTAATTTTAGTATATAA
>JANSTW010096778.1:0-18300 GCA_027564275.1 Diadocidia ferruginosa | reverse complement strand
CAAACTATATAATGACCTCCACTCCACAAATTCTAGTTATACTACTGTTTGCGAGATAGTCGAAATTCCAGTTGACATGTGGTATTGCACGATGAAATTAAATTTTTTTTGAGATTTTCTAATAGAACTAGTACTGGTTCAATTTATTGAAATATTTAAACATGACATTGACATTTTCATTCAGGTATTATTGTAAAATTATACAAAACATTTTTGTTACGTTAAATTGGACCAAAATTCCAGTTGTCATGTATGTAGCAAAGAGAAGAAGTGGATAAGATCTGAAATTAAATCGTAAAATTATTAATATAAACTTTATTGAACAACGTCGTTGACTCGTTGGTATGAAAATGATTTCCTGCATATATATAGTTACTGCAGAGCTCCATATAATTGGTAAGACCTTGTGTATTATATTTTATATATTTATACTACATATATGAATTTTGAATGTTTCTTTATATGTCATTTTTATTTGAACCTTTTCCATAAATATAAAATATTTTCATATTCTTACAAATCCTTGAAATTATATGTATAAATGTGATTTTCAGTTATTTAGATTAGTTATTCGCATATAAGTCTTAAGATCGTTTAGACCATAATATATTATTTATTATATTAACAAAAATATTGACTGGCATTTTTTTTTTGGTTTTAGTGTTTTTTGTTTTAGTTTTATATAGAAAAATTTGTTAATACAAAATAAACATTTAACTATTTGAAAATGGACAAAATTGTAATAGTTTTTATTTGTTTTTTTGTTGCCACATCATATTCAGCAAAATTTCGTAAGGATTTATATATAGTGCGAATTAATATTTTAATTAGTATATGGTATATGTGTTTATAAGAATGTGATACAATTTTAGTTGCATGAAATCTAATTTTCGAATATTACGAGTAAATGTAAAATATTTTCTTAAATGCGATTTTCTGCTGGTATATATTGTGAATTGAGTTCCTCCAGTAGTGTAAAATCCGTCCCCAGAAAAAAAAACTTGCTGATAACATACTTAAATCGTAGTTAATGAAGACCATGGTATCAGATAGAAAAAAAGAGTAAAATAGCCCTTAAACTCTTTCTCTTTATTGAGTATAAAGGACACGATAATAAAATAAAATTAAATTCAATTTACGGTTAAGGATTTCTTTCTATTGTGGTAGATAAAAATAAACGAGCATTTTATTTATTATATCCGAGATATTGTCTCATAAAAAAATTAATTTTGTCATAAAAAAAATGTGTTCTTATACAGAAATAAGTTTGCTGGTTTTCAATGTTAATGTCAATAAAATATATAATATGAACATATGAACTATAGACTTTATAGAGCTCGCAATATACTATAACTAGACTGAAATTTGACTCTTGACCTTAAACAACAATATTTGTATAAGCTATAAAAAAAATTATGAATGATTCATCCGCATACAATATTTTTTTTATTGCATTTTTTTAATTTATATATTTTATACAAAACACAGGTAGTTTAAAAAGAAATATTTGTTTTGTTAATTTAATAAGCAATCAAAAAGTTCATATAATACGTTGAAGGTTTTAAAACATCTTTAAAAAAAAATTGTCAAAAAGTCGTATAATAAAAAAACATTAGGTTTTTAATTCCTTTTTGTAAATATTTTATTATTCGTTAACCGGCATAATTTAGCCAAATTTATAATATATAAGTTCAAGAACATATACGATGCTTTTTGTATGTGAAAGAAATTTTGACGCAGATTCGAAAAATTCGTAAATTATATACAAAATGAAGATATACAAATATCGCGTGATGAATTTTATTTACATATTATATAGATAATTTTTGTTTTATATATTCAAATTTATTGATTGATAATAATTATAAAAAAAAAAAATAACAAAAATCAATCGATAATTGTTCAAATAAAATTGCTATACAATAATTCTTGTTAAATTTAACTTTTCTATATATGCACTACAGAACGAATGATTAATTACACTACTCCACAATTTTCAGTTATATTTTTTTGTAATCCATATGTCACTATATATTTTCTTATCTAAACCTAAACGTGAAAAACACAAAAATGAGAATTTTTTTCTATAGATAAAATTTAGAGATATGGGGTAAAAATTCATTTTTGTTCGAGTTAGCTTCATATATTAGTTAATTTTTCGGATTAGAAATGGGCGATTTTTATAAATTAGGCAATAAGTTATAGGATAAATTCTGTAAAAAAACGTTTAATAATATTCTCGGCTGTTTCAGCATTATGGACAGAAATATTTAGTAAAAACTCGATTTTTCTTCAAAATTTACCAAAAAAAAATCAATTAAACTGTCGAGCAAAAATTAAAAAGGTAAAAAAAAATATTTCCAGTTTATCAGTTTGTGATGCGTGTAGCATTTTTAAGAAGAAAATAAAATTAATTTGAAATAAATTCCATATGAGAAATAGTGACATAAAGATCAGAAAACCCTTGTGGAGTAGTGTTATTATTAAATAATATTAAAAATAATGCATGCAATTATATTGTTCAATTAAGCTTAAGCTTTGCACTTTATTTTAATTTTAATGCAAAGAAAAATAAATTGTTTCTCAAACGCACATAATAAGTGTAAAATGAATTTAAGTAGTAATTGAAAAAAAGAGGTTGAGCTTGCCTATCCATCACATTTTACAATGTCAATTATATTATAAATCTATAGGTAAATGAATTTTTTCTGACGTACTAATAAAAAATAAATTAAAATTCATATATATTAACACTATATATAGGTTAAGTTATAAATTATAAATCTATTAAGGTCCTCGCGGTATATACTAAAATCTAATTTATTTGCGATCCATATTTTTAATTTATAAATTTATAATTTGCTTGTACAATTATAATTTGAAAAGTTCTCGCATTACAGCTTCAATTTGCAAAGGGATATGATGGGTTCTCGAAAAACCCAACTTAACTTTATCTTTAAATGAGATTCGGCATGAAAACGTCATTATATCAAATACATATATAATATAGCAAATGAATATAAAGATTCCAATGCTCCCAAGCTTTCGAGTAAAGGACAAACCGCACATATAATGATGATTTATGTTGTGTATCGTGTGAATTTATGTAAATTCATCGCGTTAATATAATTAAAAATCTTGTTTTACTTATGTATATGCATATTTTTCATATATCGCCATTTATTTAAAATTAAACCAACTGCTAAAACAAGGTGAAGGCAATAATATCATTGACTTCTTTATAAACTTGCTCTATACATATATAATTATTTGTTTAAAATATGCATAAAAAAAATTAAAACAAACACCAGGAACACTAATATAACCGGTGCAGTTTAATAATAACATAATATAAACGCTATAGACCATTTTGACCGCTTATATTATAAAGCTTTATGTTAAAGTGCTTAAAGCTCGCGCAATGCGCTATTTACCTTGAAGTTTTGTTGTCGATCGTGATGAATAAAAATAAAAGAAGAGGATTTTTCGAATATATATGATACAAATGTTAAAAAATATTCATATAAATTCGAAAAATAATGTTTTCATAAAAGAAGACTTTTGGACCAAGTTTCCAAGAGAAAATCGAAGATGGCGGCGTTAGTCAAGATGGCGGCAAAAATGAAAGCTTAACTTTCGCAGATATTGACGTATATATCCTTAAAAAAAATTGAAATTTTTATTAAAAAAAAAATATTTGTTTATATTAAAAAAATAATATGTCCGAATTATTCAAGATGTCGACTCTTTAGACACTTTGCCATATTTATACAGCGATTTTTATGAAGCAAAAATAAAATAATTTAATTCTTTTTCGATTATTTGAAATAAAAATCACTTAAATATTTTTTTTCATATCAAAATATTGACTTTTCATACCCATTAGTTATCCCATATACTAATTTTTTTACGGTGTGCTGTTGCATTTCTCTTAAGCTTTTAAACTTTTGTCTTTTCTCATATAATTTTTCTCACCTCAAGGCATAAGTATATGAGAGATAAGTACATTATTAAATGAAATATAAAACTATCCACAAGAAGAAATGGAAAAATGCATTAAGATTTTTTTACTTTCTTTGAAAGGCAAATGAATGAATTTATGACTTACGATTGAAACTTTCTGAAATCGACATTAATTCCCTATTGAATCATACTTTGTAAAAAAAACGGATGCATTGTTTTTCCATGAAAAATTTGTTTGAAAAAGGTTGTTCCAATGGTAGTCAAAGGGTTAACAAAAGCTTTAATGATGATCAATGACTATGGTTTTAATTTTAAGAAAAAAATTCGTTTTAATTAAATATTTTTTTTTACCTTTTTTCAGCCGCTGAAGTGCCAAAATGCCATTACGGTGATTCGGAATGTATATTAAATATTGCAAATTCAATAGTATCGGAAAAACCTAAAGGTATATAAATGGAATAATTGTTTGTTATTATTAAATTAATTTTTTTTGTAAAATAGGATTTTCTGCAATTAATTTATTTTCCGTTGATCCGCTGCACATCGATCAAATTGCATTGAAACAAGGAGCTACTAGTCCCGTGAATATCGAACTCACTTTTAACAATGTCGATTTAATTGGTATTCAACAAACGAAATTTTACAGTATTAGGTATATAGTTGGCATAATTTGTCTGTTTGGAAATAATAATAAACAAAATTATGTTACAGTGGCTTTCAAAGTGATCCAAATGGGCAATACGAAATGAGATTGAAGGGACCTGCCTTATATTTGATTGGTCCGTATAAGATATCGGGACGTGTTTTAATTTTACCCATACAGGGTGAGGGTAAAAGTAATTTGACACTTGTAGCACCAGATCTGTTAATTAGATTTAATGGCAAGTCATTTACAAAGAATGGAAAAGAGTATCTGTCAATTAATGATTTAAAACTTACATTTACCTGCGACAGGTATGATGAATAAAATTGGTAATTTTACAAAGACAACAATTTTACTTTTTTCCAGAATTTCTATGCGATTGGACAATCTTTACAATGGTGACAAAGTACTGGGCGAAAGTACAAATCTTTTTTTAAATGAAAATTGGCGAGAAATTTTCAAAGAACTAGAAAAATCGATTTTCGATGCATTTAGTTTAATTGTAGAGAATACATTGTCCAATGTATTTAAGAAGTTTCCGTACAAAGAATTGTTTGCTAATTAAATTTTAGTATACACATAAATATGTGCGAGTTATAGTATTATAAAAATTGTTTTAAAAATTCTCTGTGTTATTATTATAATTTATTTGTATTTAATTATTTTGAATAAATTAACAAAACCAAATATTATAATTTATATTTAAATATTTTTTCCTTCTAAAATCTAATGGCGCACTTTTACTTTTATTCAAAAAATAAAAATTTTAGTCATTTCTTAGCCATATAATAGCGAAAATTAACACGTTAACATATTTTATGAAAAGACCTTGCCTATAGCAGACACATTAATTATTTTATAGAATAAACTATATATTTCCTATGTACCAAGAAAAAATATTTCACACTGTGCTAAATGAATATTATATATGAATTATAAATACGCAAAATTTAAATTTAAAGTTTGCGGTTTATTATGGTTTTTTTTGTTTACATTTGTCGATTTAGCTGCTGACATCACACGTATATTAGCTTGAAAATTTAAAATATTTATAGAATTTTTTTTATTATAGATATTTTTTGTGCAATTTATTAAATACAAGAAAGTTGATTTTTTTTAGTTGGATATATGGAAAATGATCAACAAAAAATAAAACAAATATTTTGATTGAATATATTATATATAGTTAAACGTGTAATAAAATCTTTAGCAGCGTCGACGTTTTTTAAATGATACTCTGAGCAGAGTCGGAGTATTTAAAAATATTAAAAACAAAAATTATTACTCATTCTTATATAAATTGAGATAAGACACTTTTATCATAATTAATTTGTTATATACAACTTTTATTTATAAATTAATAAATTTTTATTCTTAATAAAATAATTTGAATTTGTTCAATATATTTATACATTAAATAATTTAAAATTTGAAAACATTCAACTCAAAAGAAAAAAGGTTCGTCGCTTGCAGTCTTTTGTTTAAATTGCGATCTTTATAATATATAACTTTCGTTGTTTTAAACTTTAAAAGTTATAAGTATGATATCAGCTTATCTCGACCAAATACTTATTTAATCAAAAGGATCGCAAAAAGTCATATTTTAACTCACATATGTAGGTATATGGAAGTGGTTTTTAAAAATTGTAAAATAAAAATCTTAAATCTTTTACTTTTATCATAATTAAATAATTTTTTTAAATTATTATAAGTATATTTTCATTCTAAATAATTAGATTAATTTCAATTTGTTCAAAGAAAACAAAAAATGATATCCGAAAAATAAAAAAAAGGTTCGTCGCTTGCAGTCTTTTGTTTAAATTGCATCGTTTATTGACTATTTATTAAGTTTTTCACTTCAACTCTGCTAATAATAAATAATTTGGTTAATTGTTTTAATTATTGGATATATAATAAAATATTAAAAATATATTTTTCAGTAAAAAACAAAAACTGTCAATATAAATAACAGGTTTTCTTTAATTTTAACACACAAAAAAATGATTATTTAATTTTTGCATGACTTGTTATTTAAATATAAATTAGTTATTTTGCACTTTAGTATAGTGTATATTGTATATAAAACCCAAAATGGCATAATTCTAATAAATATTATTTAAAGTGTGTTGTATATTAGTTATATTATTTTCCTATAAAACACACTCGCTACTACCCATCGCGTTTATAAAGTCAAACGAGAAAGAAAAAAAAAACAAATCAAACGAAATATAATTATCGAATATTTAACATAATTATTAATAATATTTAGAGATAAAAAATATGTAAATATTTTAATTTAATTGACCTTGAATAAATTGACATAAGCGAATATATAAAAGATTTGGAAGCAGTACATACTAAGGTCTTGATGATATTGTTCTCTTTTGTATAAGATCGAACTTATCGCGAATTGCTTATCAGAGTTCAAATAAATATTTTTTTTTTATTTAATGTATAGAAAATATTTTTGAAATAGCTTGAAATTATTTTTAAATATTTCTGGTAAAATGTGTAAAGTACAGTTTTTATTAGTTTTATTAGTTTTAACAATTATTGGATCATCTTATGCTAAGTATCGTAAGTGCAATTAAGAGTGATATTCGTTTTACTTTGTTTAAATACAAATTAAATTATATTATAAAGTGACCAAAAATAATTAATTCACAGTGTTACAGTGACAGTGTCAATTATAGTCTGGTTGAGTTCAACAAGACGTCTTAATTTAAATAAATTCGGATACTCCCACCGTTAAAAAAACAGATTTTAGAAAGTCAAATGTCAACATTTTCAATATATTTGAAAGTTTTGATTTTTTTCTCTCAAATTTTCTGAAGTTTATCGTAATTTTTTACCACAAGAGTTTGCAGTTTACGGCCTTTTTTCGGAACGGATGGGCTTAAATACCAGACATATTAAAATAATGGTTGGGACTCCGCCTGCACTCCTGCAAACTTTGTAAGGAAATAGTAGAAAGTCTAATGAACAAGATTTGTTCTCAGAAATTGATGGTGCTTAACTATATCTTTTTCCAAGAGCGGATAAAAACTGGAAAACTAATAGCAGCTGATAGAGTAAAAAATGATGAGGATCGCGACTAAGAGGAAACCCGGAATATTTTTTTATTCATAAATGAACCCCGTACCTTCCTAAAAAGTTCGGATACTTTATCTGCAAAGGGGAACATTCTATAGACTTTAGTCGTTTTTAATATAAACTGAACAAGAATTATCCGTTCGAGAAATTATGTAAATTCGATAATTTATAACCGATTTTCTTAAAAAAAAATCTTTTTTTATTCGAAATAAACTGAAACACTTGAAAAAAAAGTCCAAAAATTTCAAATTTATATTTTTCACACACAATAACCAAACTACATAATTGAAAGTGTTGACATTTCACTTCAAAATAAACGGTTCAAAATTTTGAAATTGGGTTAGTAAAATCGTTTAAACGCAGTTTTCTAACGGTATATTTGGAGGTGTTTGAAAATTTTAAAATATGGGGTCGTGTTATACTCAACACTATGTCACTTGAAAAGTTCAAAATTACTGTAGAACTGTGTAATTTACTGTTATATTTGAAATATATAAAATTATAATCCTCATTATTGTATGTATATATGTAGCCACAAATTGGCCCAGATGCAGTGTAGGCAATACCGCATGTTTACCAGACGTAATTAACTATTATATTGAAAGAAATGCTGGAGGTAAGGAATTAATTCAGAAATAAAATCAATATTTATTCAAATTATGAATATTAAATAGGAAATCCCGAATTAAATCTAATACCAATTGATCCTCTGTTTGTGCCAGCAATCGATATAATCCAAGGAAATGACAGTCCCGTAAATATAAAATTAAATTTAAAAGATTGTAATTTTCTGGGTTTCAGCACACTTCACGTTAGCAGTGTTAGGTATGCGGCGATATTATATTTTGTGGAAATTTTAATTATCTAAATGTAACTTTTCGTTTTAGTGGTTTTGAAAAGGATCCTAGAAAATCAAAGTTTGAACTAGTTGGTAGAATACCACAACTGTCAATTATTGGCGACTATAAGGCAAGCGGCACAGTCATAATATTACCGGTAGTTGGAAATGGGCCGGCTAATTTAACTTTTGGTATGATTAATAAAATTGTAATTGTTTTTAATTTATTTAATTTTTTCCGTTTCTCTACAGATAATCTTGACATAGTTGTTCGGCTAAATTCAAGAATAGATACACGTAAAGATCGAGAATATTTACAATTTAATAGTGTGGATGTTGATTTTAATACAACAAGGTAATTTAAAACAAAAATTACTAAGAACAAAAAATTATCCGTTTATTTCCAGATTGCATATGAATTTTGAAAATTTATTTAACGGTGATAAGGTGCTGGGCGATACGACCAATAAATTTGTAAATGAAAACTGGTCAGACATTTTAAACGAATTGAAGGCTGTACTGCGTGATGCCATCGGAGGAATTGTAAAAAGTATTATTTCGCCTGTTTTTGCAAAATTTCCATATGATGAACTGTGGTCCAAAGAAGAATAGTGTAAGAAGAGCCGTCGGTTTGCGTTATCGCATTTGAAAATGTATATAAATTTTGTAAATAAAATGTGATATAATTTTATTAATAAATAATTATTATTAAAAGATTAAAATAATATTTTTAAATAATAAATAGACATTTAGAAATGTGTGACAATATCCTTAATAGATTCGGCCAATTAATTTGCACAACTTGTATAGTTCATTTAGTTAAAACGTATCAACTTCCTCCGATTTATTTTGCAAAGCTTCATCATCTTTACTCCATAACGAGCATTTTTCTATCTGAGATACATAGATAAGATAAGACAAAAAAAATATGTTAATATTATTCCAGCTTATTTCAATTTGATGAAAACTAAATCTTTTCAAAAATATTTAAATTGGATTAAAATTCTGACCATCAGTGATCAAATATTCAAAACAAAACAGCTGAAAATGTTTGATTTAATTGAAACATAGATGTAATAATTCATTCTCATCTTTGATTATGATAGGACCACTTTTATTGAGATGGTATTGATCAATGATGAACAATTGTTGTCTCTACATACTTGTTTTAGGAGGGGAGTTACAAAAAGTGGAATCATGCAAAACTAGTAAATATATTTTTCCAACGCATTTACAATTTCATTCATAATTCTGCCAAATCCGAAAAACAATATGACCTAGTCAGTGAATTCAGGGAATCCATACTGAATAAAAGGTTAGGGAGGCGAAAAGAAGAAACATATGGGCAAGCAATGAGATTCTTAAGGGTTCCATATTTGTCAATCTGTAACAATGTTATGGATGGGCACGCGTGAAACCAAAAGACATGAACTTTTTGCGGAACTATTTTTTTTGCCTATCCTGTTAGTTTCCTGTATCCATGAATTGAAGTAACTTTCGATTCTTCTATATTTTTAATAAAAAAACCTTTTTGGATAAAAATAAATGTTCTCTTTTAATAACATTTAAAAATAATTTATAATAAAACGCATTTAAATAAATTCTAATTAATTTTGCTGCTATCGAAACCAATCCTGCAAAAATGCGGCTGCGCCAGACTTAACATTTGCCAAATTTTGTGCCGAACTTTGTTGCAGCGATGACAATTGTTGTTGGGTGCTTGATTTTACAGAAGCTGTCGAGCTACTGGGCTTTGCATTGTGTTGTCGATGTCCCTAAAGGGTAGAAAACAATTAAATTAATTTTAAATCTAATGAATCGTATTAATTAATAAAAAAAACAGTTAAAAAATGTTTAATTTTCTTTAGGTTCTTCAGAATAAATTAGTAACAAGAAAAAAGCATTTTAAGTTAAAAAGCAAAACAATCAAACAAAAAAAAAAACTCTCAACGTTTCGCTTACACAAAAAATTAATTTAGAGTCTGTAAATAAATGTAAGAAAATTGATTTTTTTTATAATTTAAATTTAAGAGCGAAGATTATGTTCGATAAACGACAAACCTTGTTTTCGTCTTCTAATTTGTTTGGCGATGATTTTAAATCTTTTGACGAACTACTGGTCATTGACGACGACAGCATAACGGGGAGTAATGGAAACCAATTTGAAGCGCCTTCAGCCGAACTTAATGCCAGAACATTTGGATCTTTATCCTGTAATGAGGCTAGCAGCTGTTGTTGTCCGCCTCCTCCAAATACTGTTGTCAAATGTTCCATATTATTTGGTATAATTGAACCTAATTTGTGCTGAATTTGTTTTTTTATTATTTGGTTTCTGTTTTCTTAGCTATAAAGATACTCACTTGCATTCTTTGGGCTGATTTTTTAACATTTATTAAAATGTATTTATGGAATAATTCAAAGTCAAACGGATCAATATTTGACTTAAATGTGGCGGCAAGCGATTGTAACGAATCATTTGCCTGTTTATTGTCTCTACTGGTGACCATTAAAATGTTGACAAACTTAATGTCAAAGAAATATTGCAAAGAAACGTTTTGATTTCCACAACAAAATTCATTGGTCGAACAGATTTTATAGTTTTGAATGAGTCGCATTAGAATGGCATCCGTGAGAAGTGTGGTAATATTTTGGGGCATAGTGTGTGGCACCGATTTATTTAGAATAGAACAAATTCGATGGAAAAACGACTGCAACGATAGAGACGGTTGACTCGGTACACGTATTGTTGATTGAATTGGATTGTCCAGTTCATCTTTCTCCTCAATTATTATCGTTTCCCATGCAGACAATTCCCTTATCAATGCCGTAAAATTGTCTACAATATTGATACAATGTCCGTGCAAGTCAGTTGCCAGCAACTCTGTGACAAATATTTCGACCCATTGACGCCAAAATTGCAGACTTTCATCGTCCAACAGACGACAAACTCGATCCCATTGCTCCGAATTGTTAACCGATATCTTATCGAAATTTTTGGAAATATTTTGTAAAAGGCATAATTTTAGGTGGGGACAAAGTTCGCTAAGGGATTTTAAAAGTGTTGCTAGCAGCATAGATGACGATTGACTTCGTTCATATTGAGTTGATTTTATGTTTGCAATTAATCTTTGATAAACAAAAAAAATTAAAAATACTACAAGATGGCGTTAAAATATGCTTACTCTGAAATACCATCACTACTAGACTCTCGTAAAAATGCCACAATTTCCGATTGATCGATTTCATTTCCTTCTGACTGTAGTCTCCTCGCCTCATCACCGCCCGTCAAATAAAGACTTAGATCATCGAATAAAATTTTCAATTTGCTGTCCAATATTTGACAAACTCTAACAATTCCCACAGTATAACCTTTTGATTTTAGCAACAATTTATGACACAACCGATCCGTACTTAGGGCTTGTTTTAAACTCAACGGAATGTCGCCGGGTTCTTGGGTCCAAATTAACGACTTCAATTCGTCTGGAAAAAAGTTTTCGACAATTTTTCTTAATTTACATTTAAAATTTTACCATTTCCCATTCGTTTTTGATCCAATTTAATTAATTCGCTTATTTCACTATAAGTTTCGCGGACCGTTTCGCTCCACGATGATCGAATAATGTCTTTGACCCGTTGACTTATCAATGGTTCATACAAAAACCGATATAAATCCAAACTGTCGGGTAAATGTAATTTTTGTAGAATTTTAGACCAATTTTGTGGTTTTTCTAAAAAAAAAAGATTTTGACACTTTGAAAACTAAACTAAACGGTCTTACCAATCTTCGACGCTTCTAATCTCAACGAATGAATGGTCTTGATCGATGCAATAACATCGATGACTAATTTTAGATTTGGCATTGAATCGTTTCTGGAAAATTGCAACCATGACTCCATTATTTGTTTCAGAGTATCCGACGGAAGTTCGGTGAATTTAATGTGAGGTCTAAAAATTGGCAAAATGTGATTCAGATCAATTCGAACATCAATCTTACTTGAATTTAGCTATAATGTCAGGCAAAGTACTAATTATCAAGGAATTTTCTGTATTTATCAAATGAATTGTTGGCATTGCATTGGCTGATGTTAGGTTTTCCAATTCCAATTTCAACAGCCCGCCTGAATTACCCTCAAACGCTATAAAACATTTGAAAATCAAATCCAAAGTAGTCGAAAGGACGGCCAACGATGTGAGAATTCGATCTTTAACTCGTTGGCCGGAGCGCTCTTCGACCAGTGTTTTCTTAAACGCTTTTGACCGGAGCTGAATAAATGTTTGTAATAATTTTTCAATGTTACAGTTGTCCAAGAGCAAAATGCTGGCCAAACATTTTGAGGCAGTTTCGGCACTCAGTTGCTCTCGCTCTAGGGTCGTCATGCATGACTGTTTTATGGTAATCGAGAACGGTCGTAAAATTGACCACAGCTTTTTGGCTACCGGGAATGATTTCATTATGGAATGGTTAATGTCAAGTTGTAAGCCGGTGCTTATGTGTCGTGAGAAAACAAACAATTGCGTGGCTACAAAATAATCTTCACAATCCAAACTCGTCCAAATCAATTCGGGAAATTGACTGAGCAGATGAATTTGAACGGTTATGCCATAGAAATTTTGAATTTCACGATTTACAAACTGTTGACCAACGGCTTGCTGGTTCAGATCCGTTGAATTCTTAAACCCAATTAGTTGTTTCTCATTCAAACTACGACAACTTGACATAATGTCAGCGATATGTTTTGTAACCGATTCTCCCGTCGTTTTCATCTCCCCAATTGTATCGGCTGCTTTCAGTAAATCACGATAACGTTCCCTAAAAATAAATTCGTTGGAATTATTCCAGACATACCCAAAATAGCCCCTGCACTCACCCAACCATCGTACGAAGTTCTTCCTTTTTTGCCTCCACATCGTTTTGCAATTTCCTGTGAATTTGTTCGATTTCTTGAACGGAATTTTGTTCGAACAACGTATCAACGTTAATATCTAATAAATTAGACATATTTTAAATTAATTTAATTTAAACAAATTAGAGATTTTTCTAATTTATACACGTCGGCCAAATCCAAAAGACCAAAACAGTAAAATACTTTTATTATTGTTTTGACTTTGACATATGAGAAATTAAATGTAGTACTAGATTTTTTTTGCAGCGGGAAGCTTTTGTTCATCTTTTACTATAAAAGTTCTCATTCTCATAAAATGTATAATTCTCATTATGAATTATTATGGATATTGCTGTTGGAGGTAAAAAGTATTAATTCCGTTATAGATGATATTTTTTTAAAATTATACCACGATATTTGTATGTCTGTTTTTACGGAATTCGATTAGAAATTGTTAGAGAATGTAAATACCAGTAACAGTATACTGTTATTGTTTTATTACTTAATAATATAGAAGATTAGAATATAAAAGATTTATTTATTGATAAATTGCGGACTATAATAACACTAGTCAACACTGAAATTTTTTTTCAGAATTTTGTAAATCGTTTTATGGTATAATTTGGGGTCGGTGAATTCGAAAATGGCAAACATTTTTTTCTAGCAGCTCTGGTTTTTGAGATATGATCAATCCGCCATTTTGAAAATATAAAAAAGTTTAAAAACTCATATTAATTAAAACCATTATATTAATAAAATGAAAATATTTGTTAAAACATCTTTACAAATCCTTAATATAGTAAAACTTCAAAAGAAGCAGATATAATGTAAGTACGCGGACTAAATTTTGAACACCTCTGGAAAAAACACGGTATTTTTACAAAAAATATGTTTTTTCAATTTTTTTTTCAAAGCGACCCCATACTACCCTTAAACAGTTTAATTTAACCCAGACAATTTCAAAAAGTGTAACTTTGTTGAAAGAATGATGCGATTATAATTTAAATTTAAAAGAACGAAACTGAAATTTTATTGTAATTTAGGAGTATTGATTTAAAAATACAATAAATTTGCACAAGTAATACCAATATGTTTATGTTAAGAGACAATAAAATATAAATTTTCTGCAACTATATGGAAAAAGCTTTTTTATGCATTACATCAGACATGTAATTCGGTTTCCCACACTTTCTCTCTATGTTACATTATACCGCATTCTTTTATGTTAAAATGTACAAAAAAGCAACTAACTAAATTGAAAAAAAAACAAGCAAACCAATATGAAAATATAAAATAGTCATATAAGCAGGGGCGTCAATTGATAGGGGTTGTTGGGGGGGGGGGGGTTGTAAATCCGACCCACTGATTATACCAAAAATATGACCAGTGCCACCTGCTGACAATACTTATAACTTTTGAAGTAAAGAACGCGATGATTTTCAATTCTGTATTTTACGATATTTCTTTCTAATTGACGCCACTATATAAGCTGAGCAGATAATATGTTAAGTCTTAGATTTAAAGTATATTAAGGCATATAGTTAGATAAATAAATATGAATTCAGATTTGGCTAATGACTTAATTGCGGTTTTTTTTCGCATTTTAGTTATGCGCAGTATATATAACTTCTGAATTTTCACACTCTGCTTAATATGATGATTAATTATTTCGTATACACGCAAATTAGAAGGGTGGTAAATTTATGACAAAAAATGATAAATGATGTTACAGAAAATAAAAGTCTTGTTTATTTAATTTTAAAGGAATAATATAGAGTCAAAAGTTAATTCTTTTGATTGAACTATATGCATTCAACAGCAGCGCCTTTAAATATAGGGGAAGGGTATAGCAGCTCAAAGTAGAAGATAGTAAGACGATTTACTGTTATATATAGAAACATATTTTTATTGAGAAAGACAAATTTCATTTAAAAACAGTTTAATTAATCTATAAACTAAATCAGAATTAAAAAACAATCAAACATGAAATAAATATATGCAATTTCATGCATTGGCTTCATTCAGTTTTCGTTGTTTCTATCAATTTTATAATAGAGAAAAACGATGCAAAACTGAGTACTATATGGTAACTGCACCATACTGTATTTACCACTATGAATAAATATAATATAATACATCAACTCATCTGAGATCTGTATAATATGACCGTATATAATATCATATGATCTATTCCTTATAAATTCAACTTTACAAACTCATATATTATAAATATTTATATGAACCGCGAACTTCACATATCAGATTTCGTTTTTCTTAGCGATAATAATATTTGCACGAATTGATCATTTAAATTTTAAATCGATAGCTCTGAAGTAGTGTTGTTATTGGATTAACAAATACATGTTTATATACAATTATTATAAAAGTGCGGCTATGTGCAAATTAGCAGACTTTAAAAAAAATTGCTTACCATCTATATACAATTTTGGATAAAAGCTAATCTACATTAACTAATATATATGCTGGTATATGCTCGAAATATTTAAGAACTAATATTTATTTATATTTAAATTATCTAAAATAAACCATTTTGTCCTAAATAGGACTATAAGTAGGCTGACCATAAATATATGGAAGGAAATCAGGACATAAAAATCATGTGAACATACCTTCCAAGAACCACGTATACTCTTTAAATGCAACAAAAAGGACGAGCGTTAGAACCAGTTCGCGATAAATTCACTATTACTGGGTTTTTTGAGAATTATTTGTTACAATCCTTATCGAATGCAACTTTACAGGCAAAACGCCTAATCCAGCAAGTATAATCTTTATCACAAATAAATATTCCAATTTATAATATTATATACCCAATGATCTTTAAGTTCAAAATCTATTTTGCAATCCCGAATTCATAACAGTCCAAAATCTTCGAGGTAATCGAATGCAAACTAAACTCCGACCTCAGTCTCTAGAAGTGCCCAGCCAAACCAACAAAACCTTCCCTGAGTTCAAATTATTTTTTTTTAAATAAAAACTAAATACTAAATTTTAAAAAATCAGGCAGAACATCAGGACACACCTCTAAAATCAGGACTGTCCTGCTGAAAATCTATAATATGATCAGGCTGTATAGGTAAATACTTAAATTTATTTATATTTAAATTAGAACCTTATACCCCCGACCTTATAACTACTACATTTGGTACTGCAATTTTTTTTGCACATAACTATAGATTTATTTTATTCATATATTTTATGATCTATATGGATAAACATAAATCTTGCATAAAATATTCATTTATTTTGGTATTGTTTTTAAATAAATAACATATTTTCATCCATATATAAGATAATTGAAGGGCTTAGTAAAATAACAAGGTAAGTACAATTTTTTGTTGTTGAAATATCAAACTTTGTTTTAATCTGGAAATCATACCATATTATGGTACTTAAATAGAATTCTATTTCAAATTTCCATTTGTATTTAATTACTTAATTATAGTATCTTTTTCGTCTATTTTACATGGAAAGAAAAAAGTTATTATTATTTTTAAAAGTTAGTTACCTTGTTCTTTTACCAAGCCCCTCTTCTTATCAAACTTTGAGTCCACGGTTCATTGCGATGATCTGTAAATAATTTTGGCAGATATAAAATTTACGTAAAATTAACATACATTTTCGAAAAAAAATAAAATTTTATAAAAATAATTTCTTAATACATTGGAATAATAAATTTGAATTTGTTAATGATCATATTAAAAGATTTACTTTCATTTACGCGGAAACATAAAGTTTTAAAACTTCTGTCCCGCAGATGCGATATACTTTTTATATATAAATATTGTTTTCTTTCAAGTAACTTTTCTTTTACTATAAAACAACCGTTTTTTCGTCATTATTGCTATTTACTTGCGCTTAATGTCGTGTATCTCTAATAAATAATTTAATTGTACAAACTATCCATATTCCATATACCTACTTAAGTTTTAAAGAGAAAATCAAAGCAGAAGATTGTAATGGTTTAATAATATAATAAAATAACAATGAGGAAGAATTAGTTTGTTTCGATCATGAATTTTGAATTTCATGTAAAAATATATTTAAACTCAACATTAGCATAATATACATATTTCCAATTTATCTCATCTAAGTCTATATAAAGACAAAGCTGCTTCTCCTTATTTTCTTTTTATTAACGAGAATATTTTTTAATTTATGTTGCTATATAGAAATGTGTATATATGTGGAGAAAATTTATAACTTCGTACATATCAAAAGGAAAAGCCTTGTATAATATTTATAAATCTTTCAATAAATCTTTCTTCAAAAAGAGTAAATAATCTTTAAACTTTGTGTTATATATCGACTGCCTAGGTCCTATACCCCGAATCTACAATTTTTTTCGAAATCTCGTTTAGTACGCTTATTTATTTATCGAGAACCCTATTTTCACCTCCATCTTGGTCATTATATTGGCGACGAGGATTTCGCTTAAAAAATATATATCGAAGGCAGAATACAATTATTTTGCAACGGATAAAGGAGCTTTAGCCATTTTCTTTGGTGTAAAGCGATTTTCGCAATATTTGATTGGTAAACATTTTATTATACAAACTGACCACAAACCATTAGTATCGATATTTGACAGTAAAAACGATACACATGGCTGCTGAAGAAATGTATTTATCTAATTTTGATTTTACGATTAAGTACAGGCAAGAGTAAATAATGTAAATGGATATCAATCAATCAGACGAAGACATCGAAAATGTTTCACGAGCTTGTGATCAGTGTTTGAAAACACACGTGACCCGCAAGTATACAAATTTCTCTAAAAGACTTAAGAGTGACTGATACCAATGCAGTGGGTAACTTTGATGCACGATTTAGCGCTCATCTTTCGATGAAATGTTATA
>JANSTW010096668.1:0-18327 GCA_027564275.1 Diadocidia ferruginosa | reverse complement strand
TTCTTGTTTTGTTTTAAAAAGAAAAAAATGTATTCTTATATAAATACTTGCCCGGTGGGCGGTGGTATATTTTGATTATATTTGAAATTGAAAAATATATAATGAACAATGAAGATTGAAGAAAAACAGCAAATTTTTTCCAAAAAGCGACAAAAATTAATGTGCTGATACAAAAAATTAAGTGTTGTAAAATCTGTACTCTAAAAAGCTTATCATTATTTTATTTCTTTGAGAATATAGATGTCATCGACGCACAATTCTAATGTGTCATATTTGTTACGTTTTGGTATCAGTTATCACCAAATTATAAATTTTTGCCAAACGTCCACGTACGAATCGCTGATGAGCTAGCTATAAACGAGAAATATAACACAAAAATTTACACAAATTAATTAAAAAATAATCACAAACTATGGATAAAAATATTCGCCAACAACAGGATGTCGATGAACTGTTTGAAATTAAAACCTACTATTACATTGGAGCCTATCAACAGTGTCTAAACGAAATAAATAAGTTGACAAAGGTACTAGATTATGGCGAAATGGAAGATTAGGACCCCAAAATTATGTTTTTATACTTCGCAGGTCAATTCAATTGAAAAACAACTTTTTATGTATCGAGCATACATTGCCCTCAAGCAATATCGTGTTGTCTTGGACGCAGTTAAGCCATCGCAAAATGGAACCGGACAGGATGCTGTCTTGCAGGCTGTCCGCAAATTAGCGGAATATTTTGCCGATCAATCGATAGAGAATCGTAATGGTATTGTCAAGTATTTTGATGAACGTGTTAGTGGCGGAGATCTGGACGATGAACACCGACCGTTGTGGGCAGTGGTAGCCGCTACAGTTTATTACAATGAAGGATTGTATGAAAGTGGACTGAAGTAAGGAGACATTTGTCCAGAATTAATAACATTTTTATCAAATCTTCTTTTAGATGTTTGCACTCGCAATATAATCTGGAATGTCTTTCGCTTTCGCTACAATGTATTTTGAAAATGAATCGCATTGATTTGGCTAAGAAAATTTTGGCTAAAATGCAAGAGCTTGACGACGACGCAACGCTTACACAATTAGCTACGGCTTGGCTGTACACTGCCATTGGTGGTGAGAAGCTACAAGATGCCTATTATATTTATCAGGACTTTTGTGATAAATTCATGATAACGACCCAGTTGTTAAATGGACAAGCCGTTTGTCACATTGGACAGGAAAAGTTTGAGGAAGCCGAAGAGGCTTTGCGCGAAAGTATCGATAAGGATCCGAGTAATTATGATGCTTTGTTGAATTCAATTTGTTTGGCTCAGTTGCAATTGGAAAAAAATCCCGAACATTTGCAACGTTTGTTGTCGCAGATAAAGGATGCGCATCGCTCAAGTGCGGCGGTCATTGAATTGGAACGCAAAGAACAAGAATTCGGTCGTTTGTGTCAAAAGTATGAACCAAGCGTTACACAAATACCCACATTACCACCTATTGATGGTTGATTTTTCTTTTAAACTATTAATTATTCTATAAAAATACGCTGATTATATACATATTATGAATTAACTAAAAAAATAGACTCAAATTTATTTAAAATCATTTATTTATAAACATCATAAAGAAATCGCTGTTTTAAAATATAAAATTTATGAAGGCTTCATTGTTTTCATCATTTCCATTAATTTAGCAATTTTTTCTGCAATTGTGAGAAAATAACAAATTAAATTAATTTATATTAATAGACATAATTTTATATATTAACCTTCTGGCTTGCCAACACTCGAAATCATTTCCATAATTTTTTTAAAAAAAGCTTCCGGTACACCTTTCATCATGTCCATCATATTTTGTCGTTTTTCACGGTGTGATTGGTCCGATTCCCTGTTCCAATCCATAAACAAGTCTAAACCATCGACACCGTCAACAGATAACTGTTGTGATGGAAATGATGCATGTGATGAGTGGACTATTGACAATAATACAATCAATAGAGCAGCAATTGTCACCATCAATTTCATCATTTTCAAAAAGTTTCTTTATAAAGCGTGGCGCGGTTCAAATATATAACTGACCGTATTGCAGTTATTTTCTATATTTTTATATCATGTAAAAATCGCACCTAAATTGCATCTATAATAATAATCGTTATGATTTGTTTCCGTTTCAATTCGATATGTTTTAAATTTATAATAAATTTTTTTGTCCATATATTATATCTCATATAATTATTGTTTAAAACTGCATAGAAATTAACCCTTTTGCTCGTGAATTAATTATATCCATAGGAAAATGTTTTTATTTTATTTTTGTGTCTTATAGGAACATAAACAATAAAGATTTCATCAAACAAAAAATGTTTGCTCTAAATTAATTTTTTTGAAGAACACATTGCACATAAGGGTTAAGAACTATTTTTTATATTTTTAATTTTATCGAATTTTCTATTTAAATTAATTATTTAATTTATAAAAAAATCCTTGTATATTTATATGTGCGCAAGGTACCACCATTGATATTTTTTCAGTTATATAATATGTACAATAAGGTGCCACCAATTTTGTTATATTTCTTTTACGTAGATCAATTTATGTTAGTCACTTACTAGCCATGTCTTACCCTATGAAAAATTCCTTTGGGACTTTGCATATATGCAATTTTTTTTATAAAAATATTTAAAAATTCGTAATGAATATATTTTTCGCAACGATATTCCTACATTTTTTTATATGTTCCACAAAATTGATATAAAACTCAATTTTTACATCCTACATACTTGAATGGAAATCACAGCTAAAAAAACCAATGGGCGATTTCTACAGGTGTTTTAAAATTTAGGTTATGTTTCTTTATTTTGATTAAAAAATATTCGCGCAGGTATGTTTACATAATTATTGCAAAAAATAGAATTAAACAAAACCATGAACAATTTAAAACAATTAAAAGAACAACAACGCGATAAACATCCTGGATTTGAATCATATTTGGAGTGTACGACAAGAAGTCTCTTTGCTGGTCTATCGGTTTTCGTTTTAAGTATATTTAATTGGGGTCACATAACAGTCTAAATAACTTTAAGAAAACATATTTTAGGCTTTTCTGGAATCTATTTTAGTCAAAAATTATTGGCCAATAGACTGCCTTACACATCGAAATTTTACATATTAACATCGTCGGCAGTTGCTTGCATTGCATCCTACAAGGTTACCCAGGACCGCATTAATAGTTGTCAAGCAGCTTGGATGGCCAGAGAAGATAAGCATACGGCATTAAAGGAGGAATAACGAGTATTCAAGATGCAATCAATTAAACTGTTAAACCGTTCATCGGTGAATTTATTAAAAAAATATGTGGCGAGGTGTTTGTCACCAGAACTACTTGGTTCGGTGGAAGGCGGTCAAATGAACACGATTAGGCGATACAAATATTCGTCAACCATTGGAGTTAAAGGAATGAAAAGTAAAAAATATAAATTACACCAAAACAGTAACGACGAAGATGACGAGGAAGTTGAGAATGATGAAAGTCTGGAGTTAGATGATAGGTTCGAGGTTTCATAAATTAAAGATAAATACTAAACAGTTTTTACACTTCTAGTAATTATGATAGTTTAGTAAACAATGCGATGCATGTAACCAAAAATATTGTCAATGGGCAAAAAGTGTTTGTCATACAGCCGTACATTAAATGGGGTCCACGTAAATCGGACACATCACCAGAATTAAAACTACAAGAAGCCGAAGCGCTGATACGTTCCATACCGAAATGGGAATGTGAGAGTAGCTTAAAAATCCCGGTTGAATCTTTGGATAAGCGTAATCTATTTGGAATAGGTAAACTTGAAGAAATTCGTCAATTGATGCATAGTATGAGATCGGCTGGAAAAATGGTTTGGACCCAGCACAATATTGTCCAGATATGATTAATTGATTTTTTCCATTTTCAGATAACCTGTGTATTCATAAGCAAAGGAACGTTGACCAATCTGCAAAAACGTAATCTTGAGCATTCGTTCGGCGTTCCCGTTATGGATCGGTATTCGGTTGTAATACAAATTTTAAGACTTCATGCGACCAGTAAAGAGGCCAAATTACAAGTTGCAATGGCTGAAATACCATACATTTGGTCACAGGTGCGCGAAAATGCAGACACCACTAATAGTTTGAAACGTTTAAATTATAATGTGACCGATACCCAAAGACAAATGTTACGCAACCGAGAGAAAAAACTAAAACTAGAAATAGCAAATGTTCGAAATCATCGTGAAATTCTACGACACAAACGAAAACAGAACAATTTTCCAATTGTAGCAGTGGTGGGATACACAAACGCTGGTAAAACATCTTTAATTAAGGCACTGACCAACGAACAAAGTCTTCAACCTCGTGATCAACTATTTGCTACACTCGATGTGACCGCTCACGGTGGACTGTTGCCATCAAACCTCAAAGTTATCTACATGGATACGGTTGGATTTATGTCAGACATACCAACTGGATTAATTGAATGTTTTGTGGCTACTTTAGAGGATGCAATGTTGGCTGTAAGTTAAACTTAATTCGTTCGACTTTTTTTTAAGTAATTCTCTTTAAAGGACGTTATCATTCACGTGCACGATGTTTCACACGAAAATTACGCCGAACAATGCCGTCATGTTGAAGATACCCTATCGTCGCTGTTGACCGAAGCAAACAATTCCGAAAAAGATCGACTTTTAAAAAATATTATAAACGTTGGTAATAAATGTGATTTAATAGCATCATCGGACGAACGGACAAAGTTTCAACAACAAAATCTACAATTAATTTCATCGAAAACATTTGCCGGCATTGCCGATCTGTTGGTGGATGTTGAAGAGAAAATTCTTACGGCTACAAATAGACGTAAACTTATCGTAAAGGTACCGATGGGTGGTGAAGAGTCTGCATGGTTGTATAAAAATGCGGCCGTTACAAGCACAGAAGCCGATCCAAAAAATTCGCAATCAATGTTGGTGAATGTTGTGATCTCCGAAGCAAAACTAAATCAATTTCGTCATATTTTCTTAAAGCGTAAATGAAATAATTTGAAAATTAACAAGCTGAAATTTTTGCATTAGAAGTTTTTGAACTCTGACCCCGATTTTATTAAAAAATTATTGTTTTAGAGGCGCTATTATAAAGGTATTATCTAGTTAGCCTTTATGGTAGCGTAGTTTGTGTTGCAATAGCGAGTGGACAACTCGAATTTACAACAAAAATTTGTATATTAAATGGTACCAACAAGAAGAGCTATCGGCGGTACCAAAAACATCGACACAGTTGTCCACTCGCTATTAAACACATTTCTACTAATACATCATTTTTTAGTCGTTTATAAAATAACTTATATAATTTTAAGCTGTAAGTTTGGGATTCATTAAATCCAAAAAAACAATTTAGTTTTCTTTACTTGTCGACGGTGTTGCCGTTTCTGAAGCATTAGCTTCATCTTCAGCAAATTTCTTCCTTATTGCGGCAATCTCTAGCTCCGCTTCTGGTTCGTGATCAATGACATAGACGTCATTTTTCAGAGACATGGTTTTGGTTTTGTCCAGTATTTCTTTATAAGCTGGAGAAATTGGCTTTTGTACGACTTCTTGGTATTGATATTCGGTACCTGTGCCAGTGTCTGTCTAAAGAAGAAAGAAAATTAATTTGAAATGCAACAAATTGAAGAAGAAAAAAAGTTTTACCTTTAAACTATAAGACATATCCGAATCGAATCCTCTTAGATCGCCACAAACAACAAATGGAATGACTAAACGATTAACTAGTGAGTCTGTTTCTTCGGTTACAATTTGGACATCATCAAGCATTGGATTTATCATTTGAGGAATGTAGCCTTCGGGAGGATTGTAACCCTGACACACTACAAACGCTTCAATGCTGGAGTTACGCGAACTTGCCGGTTTTGCACACGAAACTTTGTCGAAGAATATTTTCAATTGTGAATATAGGAGGGTGGTATCTTTACCGCGAAATATTTTAGCAACAAAATTACCACCGACCGTAAGGACATGGGTTGTTATGCTAAGCGCTGCCAATATTAGCTGAGATTGAATGTATTCATCGAGGTCGTGCAGGCCCGTTACTGTAATATTAATATTCGAAATTATTTATGTTTAAAATATGTATTTTACCCAATTACCATCTGGAGCACCATCACAAATGACCAATTGTGCTTTTTCATCATTAAAATACTCGATGATTTGCTCCGCCGTACTGATTTTCGTAATATCACCTTGCAGCTGCTTAACACCAGGCAATGGAGCCATTGCTTGTAAGTCTACAGCAATAATCTTTACACTTTCCTGATTCGTTTGGTCGACATACAATTTCTTAGACAACACTTGACTCCAACTTCCAGGTGCTGCACATAGATCCACTGCACGTGTCACTCCTAAAATATTAAAATTTTTAAATGGATCATGTTATATTTCGCACCCCATAACCTACCATCTAAAATGTGAAAAACCTGATCAATGTGAAGTAATTTAAATGCACTTCTTGCTCGCCATCCCTCCTCCTTTGCCAGACGATAGTAAATGTCCCGTTTATCTTTTGAGGTTTTTCCCATAATTTCGCTTCTGTTTATTTATTATTTGTTATTATTTTTAAAATTATAATTTTTTGCATAACCTCAAATTTCTCGCTGCAACCTAAACAAGCCGACGACGCACTACAGCTACATTTAAAAACCGTCACTAGATGTCAGCGCAGTCCAACTCGCGCGCTGTCACACAAAAGTCCAAAAAAATTTGCTGGGCGAAAAATTCATATTTTGACAAAAAAAAATTAAAAAAAATTTTAGCATGGCGTTGTGCAAATTAATATAACCATCCCACCACCATCAGTGTTTTCTTTGCGATATTCTTCAATATATAAAATAATGTTCTGAAGCTGCTCATCCCGCTATTACATTAACAAGAAGAGCGAAGGATTATTTGGACCGAAAAAGAATTCTAACTTAAAATAAAATTAATTAAAATAATGGCATCAATATAATCATGGAAGAGGCTACACAAATTTGGTAAGTTTATTGATGCGGGGGATTGTTGTAAGATATCAATTGCGGTTTCTGTTTATAAAATTAAAAATGGATTTTTTCGGGAGCATATTAAATTTGTGTGTGAAAATTCTTTACGATTATTTTTTTGTTGCTTTATAAATGTATATGGTACCCTATAATATAATGGCTGCAAATTGTCTTTAGAATTATTTTTAATTTATCTCCTAAAAAATTATGTTTTGTAAATGAAAAATGCAATTTTAGTAAAATAATCAATTGTGGAGTAAAATTCTTTTCCGAATGAATAATTTTTTTTTGTCGTGTGTAGTAGAAAAGGTGGTTGGTATGTAGAGGTAGATAGTTTGGCGCCTGATTATACATAAAATATAATTTCCCATATAATTTAAAAGAATTGAACTATTTTGATAAATATTTATAAATATAACGGAATATCTTCTACACAATGCGATCTCAACAAAGGACCACATTTTTATTATTGTTTTTGTTATAATTATTATAAGGCGAACGCTTTTTTACCGTTGCATTTTCATATTTTTTTTGGTAAATTTCCCCAATCTCAATATTAATTATGTTAAATATTTGCCCAAACAATTTATTAATTAATATATTTAATAATTTGTCTTCAGTTTAATACATAAGTAATACAAATTTAAAAAAAAAACAAATAGGATACGTACATTTTATAACCTCAAAAAATTCTATCGCTTTATTGCAGAGACGAGCGGTCGATTTTTTCATAGTACGAAGTAGGACAATATGTAATGAAAACATTGTTAAAAAAAATTACTAACAAAAACACCAAACAGTAAAAAATTATCAAAATAAGTCACTAGTATTTTGATAATTTTTACTTTTAGTCATACTAATATTATTTATAAATCAAAAACCTCTGAAAATCAGTTTTTAAAAATTTAACCTGAAAGGTATGTAATGTTGAATGCATACCAATTACGCGTAAGCCAAAATTTTAGCTTTTTACTTTGCCTTGCAGTATTGAAAATTTGTACCTTAAGTGAAAGACAATTTTGTTTAAGAGTTAATGATACTAATTCAAGGAGGTAACTTTGATGCACGTTTGAGCCCTCATCTTTTGATGAAATGTTATAATTTGGCATTGATAAATGAAATAGAAAGAGGGTGGAAGAAATACTTTTTTGATATTTTTTTGTTTGTTATTTTTTAATATTAAAAAAATCAAATTTGAATTTTAGTGCATATTCCAGAAAAAATTGGTTCAAAAAATATTCATACAAACATCGTACCTATATAATAATAATAATAATAGAGTTTTTCTCAAATTTTATTTTGAAATTTAATTATAACAATTTTTCTTTGAGTCTGACACGGAAAAAGTAGATTGTTTTTAATTTTTTACATTATTATTGTATCTAATCTATACAAAGTCATTGCAAATCGCAAAATTTATTGTCAAATTTTCGGCCATCTTCTCAAACAGAATTCTGCCTCTACAATGAACTAAAAATATTTTCGGCCATCTTCTCAAACATAATTTTGAATGAAATCAAGGTCATTCAAATTAAGCTGGAATTTTCATGAAGCGACTGCGACAGGCTTAAGGAAGATAAAATCGTATGTCAAATTTTAAAAATCTACTACTGGTTATTATTATACTGTGGTTTGTACTAGTAAGTAAAAAAATCAGTAACTTCTTCTATTCGTATTATATCTTCTTAGATAAACACTTAAACTACTTCCTTAACATAAAAAAATTACAATTTATCCACTATTCATGTATTAAATTCTCGATTAAATCACTGTTTTTGGGTGGAAATGAGGACAAAATAGCAAATCTTAAAATTAAAAACATCTTGGTATTGTATTTTTTGATTAAACTTAATGAACTATGGTTTTACATTCTAAAGTACTAACTTATCCAACCGAATATCCCGTTTTAAATTAAAATCTTGTTGTTTTTTAACTAAATAATTAAAATAAACAATAAAATACCCAAAAAATATGTATATCGTTTTCCATATATGCAACGATTTGAAAATATCTATTTTCACTCCATCCTAATATACTATAAAATTTAATTAGATTTCATGACAAATAAAGAGAATTTAATAAATGTAAGATTCTTTCTAGTGGATTTGTTTAATGTCATCAAGATTATTAGCCGCAAAATCTTAGCCTGCTGTTTAATTAGACCGCTCGCCTCTGGATTCACTATAATAATTATATTGATTCGTATGCATAAAATTAGCAGTTTATAATTATATACTAAATAAACATTTCCTTAATTTCAAAAAAATTCCTTTTTCGGCTTTATCCTGAATATTTTATCGAAAAAACATTAAAAAGTAGGCGCCACAATTAGAGAAGCGTCCCAACAATACTGTAACAATAATAATAATAATAACATATTATCGTCAACGCGGTAAAAATTAATTTAAAACATTTTTTTTCTTTATTTTTAGAATAAATTCCTATTAGTGAATATGGTAAAAATTAGAATAGATATAATGGTCCTTATAATATAATGCATTTTATAACCAAATAAAAAGGAAACATAGAATAGAAACATAAATTAAAAAAAAAACAAGAAATATTGCAATCAAATTGTGCAAAACCAAAATATAAATATTTGAAAATCCATATGTTTAGTGTAGCCTATAGATTAGAGAGAAAAAAACACTAAAAAACTAAATCCAAAGAAATTATTGAAAAAAAAAGCAAAAAAAAAAAAGATTATATTGCAAATTTAATAAATAAATCCAAAATTTACCCGAGGATAGTACAAATTATATGTAAGAATATTATATAACAATTAAGCGGCACTAAAACAATATTATTACTGATCATAAACGGTATTATTTTGCACATGCAGATTTCTTATTAGATATAAAGCCCAACTAAAGTATACGAGGCAATTATTTTTCTTTTAGAAAATATTTAATTTATAATTTGTTCTGCTTTTATAATAATTAACAAAATTTTTACAAATGCTTGAAACTATGTATCAATTAAATTCTGATATTTTAGTAACGGCTAGAAGTGCCGAACATCAAAAGTCAACGGTAACATCAACAACGCTGAAAACGTCTGATATAATAAATACAACAAATCAAAAAGCACATATGAAAAATCAACTGCAAAGTAGCAACAACAGCAGTTCAAAGAAAAAACAACAAAATACATATCAAGTGTCGAATAGACGTCGCTACAGTAATAATAATAATTTTAATAACAGTAATCCCCATCATCAATCAAAAAAGGCATCGATTGATGCAATTACTACGGTCACAACAACAGCAACTACAATAACCACAAATGCCACTGAAGAAGCAACTATTCTTTGTAACGGTAGTAATGCTGTTGGTGGAGGTGGTGGTAGTAGTAGCAGCAGCCATAGTGAGACTGTAGTTTACGTTGAAAACCAAAATTCTATTGAAGAAATAACTAAAATAGGCGAACCAAAGGTTATGAATAATTTAAAAAATAAAATAACAGTTGCCACCGCCTCACAAACATTACCGCCTAAGACAAACATACTGCCTGCAACAAAATCGGTCTCAACACCGTCACCACCAACTGCCTCGTATTCGTTAAATTTCCTACATTCCGTTGGCGTTCAAATGACTGCCGGAAATAATGGTGTTGTCGCAGCAGCTCCAAAAGACAACGAACAAGTTATAACTATTATTACATCGCCACCGCCACCACCTCCTATCGAATCACCACAAAAATCAAATCGAACAGATCTTATAAATAATAATAATAATACAAGAAGAAATCAAAACTTCTTCAGTATGAACGGTTATTATCCACGTCCACAATCCCAGAACAATTCCAAAGATCTTGATCCGCAAAAAATAAGCGTCATACAAACATTTAGTTCGCCCATTTTATCGTTAAACGAAGTGGGTGGTGGTGGTGGCGGCGGATACAGTAATGGTTCACAGAAACAATTGAAAAATCATCATGTTTATCAGCAGCTTCCGCCACCACAGTTACATCGAATGCACCATCCTCACGGCTACAGCTATAATCAACAAAATATCAACTATCAATCTCAGAACTTTCATATTTATAATAATAATTATAATTATCGGTCAAATCATCAATCACAAAATCAAATGAAGAAAAACTGGAATCCAAATTTTCAAAAATATAAAAAAAATTCTAATAATAATATTCCGGAAGTGGAAAATAAAAATACAAATATAGCAGCTGCAACAACACCGGCCTCCACACAAGGATCCAGTTTGATAACAATTAGTGATAATTGTGTCAGTTCAGCAGAAAAAACAAATGTACAAACATATTCATCATCATCATCGTCGTCGACATCGCCGCCACCGCCATCAACAACCCAACCACCACGTGATTCAAAATCGGAAAGTCCTTCATTGTTACTGTCAATTGGTGCTCCAACTCAATCAATATCACCGACAAATCTATCGGTTGAATCGATACTAGTATCACCAAATCATCTGTCAACATCGAATAACATCGAGACCAGAAGCAATGCCAGTTCAAATGGCACAACCAACTCATACAATAATCTACAAGTCGAATACGACTCAGACTCATCACATTCATCGAACAAATATAGAAATTCTGAACATTCATTTCGTCCGACCTCATCAACAAATAACGGCGGTGGCGGTGTGGCTGGCGTTCATTTTCATCCATTATCTGATCTCCAGTCATCGATAACAAATCGCTCATCATACGATGATATTTATGTTAGATCGGGCGGTGGACATTATGAGTATGGATCTCATCAAAATCTGTCTGTTTACTCAAACGGTTTTCTGTCCAATCAAAATTATAGCACACCGAATTTTTTCGTCAATTTCACATCGACGGCAGCGCCTGGTGGACGCAGCGGCAGTAATTGTCATTACGATCACCATTCAGGATCCCAAAAAAAGAGGTAGGATTTTTTAATAAATTTTAAACTTTTTTATAATTTGATACAGAATTTCTCAAACTTTTTGCTGTTTTTATTTTCGTTTTCTATGCGCATGACCTCATATGTGCCGAAAATAAACAATATCTATATATCTATGTATGTATGTTTATGTATTTATTATAACACTAGCACCTGTGACGTCAGCAAAAATTTGGTAACTGCGCAATATGTTGCCTAATATTTGTGCTCTCATGCCGTTTTTACCGTTGACGTTGGATACATTTTGAGATTTTACTTCAAATTTTCTACAATATCTTTCTGAATTATCAGTTTATTAGGATGTTCTCAGCGCTGAGTATAATGAGCGTGTCCATTTTCTTATCTCCGCTAAATAGCGATATCTGCAATGCAGAAAACATTTCTAGAATTTGCACACATTTGTATGTAAAAAAACAATGTAATAACTTCCCGAAAAAACGTTGTTTTGGGGTGTCAATTCTACCTTTCTGTAAAATTTAGCAAAATCATGGCAAATTCAACACTTAAAATTGTTAACAAAAATCTATAAATACGCGTTACGGGATTTTTAGAAGTAACAAATGTTTTACACACTAAATCTTACGACTCTCACACTATATGCTGTAATCTCATACAGAAAATATGTCCGAATTCTATCAAAATATTTTGAAATTTAATCAAAATCTAGCGAAATTTAAGAAAAATCTTCATGATACTGAAATTTGTATAGAATTTATGATGATCTTCTTAAATTTCGGCACAAACCCTTTTCAGAATTTCGCATAATTTAAAACTCTATAAACTCTTTATTACACTCAAAATAAAAAATTGCAAAATTTCAGTTATTCTGGCCGAAATTCGCCGCAACCACAACAGATCAACGGATGCATAAATACAACAAACTCGATAAATAAAACGACAACATCTGGTCGTAATGGAACTCGAAATAGCAATAAAACCGCTTCGACTAATCATAGCAATAATCAAACTCATGTAAATCATCAACATCAAAATACACCACCAATACGTTTTCTAAATCGATCACACTTGATTGAGGCAAAAGTTCGACCAGACACACTTACCGATGGCTCACAATGGGACACCTTGTCTACCATGATTTGGGAAAGATTTGTGGCCGCCCAACAGTCTGAAGCAACGTATAAAAAGAAAATGTATTTATGGCATTATTTGTATTTGTGGTTGAAGGTAAGGGCGGTAAAATCTTTTTTACTAAACAAATTAATATTTCATTTAATTGTAGAAAACCTATCCATGTTACGGACTCTATTTGGTCGGTTCAACAATATCTGGATTCGGTTCGGACACATCTGACGTTGATATGTGCTTGGTGTCAAATTACTCGACCATATTGGATGCACGTACCGAAGCTCTTATGCATTTAACACATTTACAAGATCATTTAACCACTAAAATGGGTAATTTTTCTACTGTTTTTTTATTATTAATTTTATTTACAATTGTTTTTTTCTTTAAGGAATATTTGAACAATTCAATCTGATACAGGCCAAGGTACCAATATTAAGATTTCGGGATTCTTTTCATTTATTGGAGGTTGATCTTAACTACAATAATAGCGTGGGTGTTCGTAATACACACTTGTTATATTGTTATTCTCAGAGTAAGACTTTTAGTCTTGGGATTCTATTAAAACCATTGAATATATTTTTTTCTTAACAGTGGACTGGAGACTTCGTCCATTGGCATTAATTGTCAAACTGTGGGCTCAATTTCATAATATTAATAATGCAAAAGATATGACAATATCAAGCTACTCGTTGGTCCTAATGACCATACATTTTTTACAATATGCTGTTAGTCCACCGGTACTGCCGTGCTTGCACAAACTTTACCCGGAAAAATTTCAAGTACAGAACATTTTTAAAATAAATACAAATATAAATTTAATTTTATTTAATTGAACAGAAATATAATGACATTGCCTCAATCGATATGAACGAAGAATTGGAACCGTATTTTTCGACAAATCAACAAAGTTTGGGTGAATTGTTTTTAAATTTTCTGGAATATTATTCCATTTTCGAGTGAGTAGTTTTATGTCAACGGGTGTTTTATTTGGGCAAAAATTAACCAGTTTAAATTTTAGTTATGCTCAATATGCCATATCTGTACGAACTGCAACAGTTCTGCCAATAGAAGAATGTCGTCAAGCAAGAAGTCCAAAAAATGATATACATCAATGGAAAGAATTATGCATAGAAGGTAACAACTGCACAATAAAACAAACAAACTCAAGAAATTAATTTAAATATTTGTAGAACCATTTGATCTAACAAACACTGCCCGATCTGTTTATGACTGTGTAATATTCGATTGTATCAAACAAGTTATATTCAGATCATGTAGACAATTACATGAAACAATGGACTTGTCTAGTATATTTCAAGTGCCATTTATGTCACCGTCTACAACATTTCCCCTATCAACGATACCAATCCATAATGGTTCTAATGCTGTAACAAGTGACACCTGCAACACAAACTCCTCCGCAATTTCAAATTCGCATAATTTATCTTGAGGTACGTTTTTAATTATAAATAATTTTAAAACAATGTGATTCAAATTAAAAAAAAAACTATTATATAGTCTTTAGCGAATATTAATAATATAACTAACAAAACTCTAAAAAAACACACACAAAACATGATAAAGACTGATTTGTATAAATATAAACGTTTAAATGTTAATATAAAATGCCGTAAGTCAAAAAAACAAATCCTCAATACAAATTAGTTAAATTAATTAAAAGAATAAGACACAACGTTGTGTAAATCTAAAATCTAAACAAAAAAGAACAAATTAATTCTAATACTCGTCATATTTTGAAATTAAAAACATATTATTGTATAAGGTAAAATACCAGAAGAACAATATTTAAAAGTAATTATTATTGGAAAGTTGGCAGAAATGTAGTGTTGAAATTTTGAAAAAATAACTCTGCTCACAAGGCAAAGTGGCATAAGTCGATTTTTTGAAAAGAGCTATAGAATTTAATGCATCTTTGTTATTAGTTACCGTGGAGAAAAGGGTTTTTTATAGCGTATGCAAGAAACGAATTTCGATCGAAATATTATTTTAATTTGTTGTTGTGAGCAGAGAATTGTATATTATTTAAATTATCTGCTCACGAAATTGGTTTTCTCTGCGATACAAAGTGCAGAGAACATCAAGTCTTACAAAATGACGATGTATTAAATTATTATAGAACTGTCTTAAAAGATTTTTTCCTCAAAATGATATTTTTCGAATTATGACAGTTAAGTGAGTAGAGAACATGTTTATTGTTCATGCTCTGGAAAAATTGTAATCGAGTAGTAATCGTCGAAGTTACAATAATTCGATATTTAATTTGTTTTCGAAAAGCAACCTTCTACATCTAAAAAAAATTGTGTTGGCCCGAGTGAAAAGGGTTGATTTACAATAGATTTTTCGAGTGAGACAACTTCAATTTTATTATTTATTCAAACATTTTTGCATGTAAAAACTGTCGAAATTGTAATTCAAAATAAAATTCAAATTTAATTGGTAAAACTATGGCTAAAATACTAACTTTTTACAACATAATAAATTTAGAAAAACAAAATTAAAATCAATAAGCAAATTAAGAAATGCATAAAATAACCTTTATTGTTAAGGCATTCGTAAATGACCACTCCTTCAAAAATAATTACTTTTTAATGTATCTAAAGAAAAAGGCTGTGAATATTTAAAAAAAATATGTTTAAGTTTAAAAATTACAACAAAAATCATTAATATCTAGGATTAAGATTTAAATTTTAAGTATTATATATAAATTACTGCCTATATAATTATTGCGTTCTGATCAAAACGAAAAAAAATTGTTTTTTTCCAGATTATAAGTAAAAAAATCTATAAAATACGGAAAGTAAGATCTAAAAAAACACATACAAAAAGCAAGAAACGTATGCCAAATTCATAATTACAATTAAAAAAAAAACATAATTTCATTAATTTTAAGTTTCTTGTTAAAAACACACACACACTGCGTGAATATACGAAAATCTAATGTACATATACTTGATACAAGAACTCTGTTTCAATTTTCACAAATATTGTTGATGTTTTTCCATTCGAGATTTCATTTTTTCACATGAACGGTTCTCTACACACACACCTTTCATGCATATTCTATGTACAATGTTTAATTTATATTTATTTATGTTCTACCCAGAATGTGCAGTTAAAACAAACCAAAAAAAAAAATTATAAAAATTTAAAAATTATTTAAAAAAAAAATAAAATTTAAAAATTAAAACAAAAAAATTATAAAATTTATTTATAAAAAAACATTAAAAAAAAATCGATAAAAAATGGAAAATTACATCCACGAAAAATGCAATTATTTTAAATTATATAAATTATTATATTTTGTCTTATGCATGAAACGTCGAGCTACTGTCTTTATTATATATTGTTTGTACAAGAAATCTTTGCTATATGGTGAAAACATCATCAAAAGAAATTGAAACAAAAAGAGGAAAGTTAAAAAAGAATGAAAAAACTATAAATGAACTAAAAGTTAATGAATTGAAAATATTGCGACTGTTAAAATAAAATTAAAAAATCTTGTTGGCGAGATTTTGTGCTTTTGCTCCATGCAGAAGGAAAGCTTTAAAAAAAAATCAGAAAGAAATTATTGTTTGTATGCAAGTTATGTTCGGGTATTTTTAACCGAGTTGTGAAGCATTATTTTTTTTTAAAGAAATCAACATCCGCTATCAAGTTATTACCAAGCCATCAATAAGTCGTAATTTATTCCTACTTAAATTAAAAAATAGGATAACCAAGCAAAATAATATTTATATAATTAAAAATATTTATTTTTGTAACACACACACATACACACACCAACATCCGCATACACATCAAATGTTATGTTTATTTTTGTTAAATTATAAAAAATAATTAAGTCCAATTTAAAATTTATAAAAAAACTACTTGTCTTGTTAAAATATTATATTTTTTCTTCAAATTTTATCAGTTTCATATTTTTTTCTGTTGTACTTATATTGATTAATTATATATTTTTTATTGTTAAATTAAAAACATCCATTTAGCGGCAGTATTAACCGAGATAATTATTATATAATTCATTAATTCATCAAATTGAACAATTTATTATATTGTAATAATTTATAATTTATAAAAATGGTTTTATTTTGAAAAAAATAAAATCATTACTTTCTTGTTCATTTATTGCAAAAAAAAGAGAAGAAACTATTAAAAAGTTTATTAAAAAAAAAAAGAAAAAGTAATGAAAAATGAAACATTTGGTTTTTATTTATGCTAGATTTTGATGAAATCTTGTTTTTTTAGACAAAATGAAGATGAACAAAGACACAAAAATGTACACATACGAATGGAACAAAACAACAAAATGATTGACTTACATTTTTCTCTTGATATTTTTAAAGTCGTACAATCCAAAAATAACTATTTAATTTTCTTTAAAAAGTTGTTACATAAAAATATAAGAACTTTTTAGTATGTTCTTCTATTTTTATGTAATAACTTTTTCTATCCAAAGGTAAAATTTCCATTTTTGTATATTCGCACCATCCTAATAATTATATATGAAAAGCATGGTATTATGACTGTAAAAGGTAATATCCCCACAAGACAGGATATTCTTTGAATACGATTATCATTTTCCTTCGAATTTTTACAAATTATTTTTTTTTCGGGGAATTATATACATTTTGGGAACAGTCATTTCGGGGAATTGTCGGTTAACCAGTCATACAATTAGAGCAAATTCCAGTGGCGACATCTTTGGGAAGATATATTAAACATTAAATTTTCTATACAAACTCAAAATTTAATTTAGCTTCCCAAAGATGTCGAAAAGATGTGAAATTTGCTCTCATTGTGGGACTAATATACAAAAAGTTCTAAAAACACAATGTGTATATGTATTTATTGTACCTAATTTTGTAATTGAATTTAAAAATTCCTAACCATTACCGAAATAGGTTTACGGATATTATATCAAACCCTTGACAATAGCGGATTTTTGTCCCTTCCCGCAGAAAAAATATTTAAAACATGGTTGATTTCAGGCGAAAATTTTATTATTATGTTTACAGCAACACTAAAAATAGCCATGTTTTTTACGATAGTGTAACTATAGAAAAATTACAAAAGAACCGTCCTTTCGTATAAAATACAGTTAAAAAGTTGTCCTTCGTGAATGAAAGTTCAGTGACCCAAAAAACCGTCGTTTCAAATTTTAAGGCTCTATCTATAACATAGACAAGTGGCGATTAACGGTGGGTACCGGAACTACTAGTACAAATAATGTAAAAAAGAAAAAAATCCTATTTTTTTCGTGTC